>JANKKB010028739.1:0-16471 GCA_026225775.1 Bursera palmeri | reverse complement strand
TCCAAACCGACAAGGATGAGCCCTCGGGGGAGCTCCTTCACCGCATCAGATCCAAGCTAAATTCAAGCGTGGCATATATTGTAACCTCAAATTCTTCAGTTATTTTCAGACATAGGAATTTGAGTGTCAACTTGTGCCTTGGAATTCCTCTATTGCCCTCACAACAACTAAAATCGTACTGCGCAATGTATGTATTATTAGAGTCCAGTTGAAGTGGGGTTACTTTAGTCATTCCATAAAACGAAAAGAAATAATCTCCTCCCAGAGCCAGAAATTTATGCATAATGTATGGCCATAATTTTGTCTAATGCCTTTCCGGGATTCTGCAACTGCTGCAAGCAAAAAAATTTTCCAAGTTGTGAGTTACAGAAAAGAGTATTTGTTATCGTGCATTCAAACTCAGCTTTTAGTCTTCATTTGTTTGGATAGCATATTCATGGTGGTTCTAAGCCTCCAAGTGGTCAGGTTTCCCACTCCTCGACATCTGTCATCTCATAAACCAAGCACTGCTAGTGGTTGCAGCATTATCCGTTGTGGAATTGCCGAGCCAGGTGGCGAGCCAGCTCCTTTGGGACAGAAAACCAAGTATAATGATGGCTTCTTTGAGAAGGCATTCATGACATTATTTGCTCGCAAGATGGAGAAGTTTGCAGCAAAATCTGGAACAGATACTAAGAAAAATGGGTTCTTTGATTATGATTATGATAGTTTTGTGGATGTGTCAAAGAGAGTAATGCAAGGGAGGTCTAGAATGCGGCAGCAAGAAGTGGTTAGGGAGGTGCTCTTGTCCATGCTCCCTCCAGGTGCGCCAGCTCAGGTGGATACTTTCAATTGTTTATTCCTTTTCACTATCGCATCTTTTTGAATGGTTATCCATGCAAAATATGCATTTGCTACGCCAACCAGCTTCAGCCCAGAGGGGATAAAGTTCATCTATTCATTAGGCCTGAAAATAATGATCACTGGATAGACTTGAATAAGATTAGAAAGTTTAACTAGTTGTTGTTTCTGCAGTTCAGGAAATTATTTCCGCCAACAAAGTGGGCTGCAGAGTTCAATGCCGCATTGACTGTGCCTTTCTTCCACTGGTTAGTCGGACCTTCTGAGGTAGGGCTGCAAACTTTTATTACCCACAATCATATTTGGTACTTTGGTTGGTTTATTTGGGATGACAAAAAGTGGGTGTGCTTGTGACATTATATTCTAACGGATGAGTATCCAGTAGGTTGTGGAAGTGGAGATAAATGGAGAGAAGCAAAGAAGTGGGGTTCATATAAAGAAGTGCAGGTAAAAAACCTTAAGATGATTTGAGAACAGGTATATTCCTGTTTTGTTAAGCATATAAAGAGATTGGTAGCCTTGATAGTTTCAACTTTCCTGTACTTTCCATTGTGTGAAGCAATCAATTGAAGACGAGGTTTTGGAATACAATTATTTATCAAGTTGCTATGCTGTTACTCTATACAGTAAATACCAAATATTAGTTGCAATTTTTGACAAATTCTTTGCCATCAAGGTACCTGGAGAATAGTGGGTGTGTTGGAATGTGCGTTAATATGTGCAAGATTCCTACTCAAGATTTTTTCACCAACGAATTTGGTCTTCCGTTAACAATGATCCCCAGTATGTCTCCTCTTCTTTGTTACATATGCAGCCAAAGTGTGATTCATTGTTTATACTGCTATAATAATCATTCATGCAGTTACGCATACCCAAAAAAAAAAACTGATTTCTGCAAGACAGTTATGCATATAATGTTGTATGCATTGTAAACACCAAATTCTGATGGTATAGTTATTTTCAGATTTTGAAGATATGAGTTGTGAAATGGTGTATGGCCAAGTTCCACCCCCATTTGAAGAGGATCCAGTATCCACCCAGCCCTGCTTTGCTGACATATGTAAGTCTCTGAACCTCATGTAATGAATGGACATTTTCTTCATTTCTTGCTTCTAACCGTTGCATCATCTGCAGGTTCAGTGGCAAACCCCAGCTCCCCTGTTTGTCATAAATTACAAGCTTGAGAAGCTGACCTACCTTTATCTTTATCACAAAAACTAGAAGTTCATGTCACACACCTCCAAGCTATCTGCCTCGGACACATAGTATAAAAGATAGGCATTTCTCTTTAAAGTTTGGAAGTTTAGGCAATACTGGTACTATTTTCTTTTCTTTCTCTTCGATTTCTCAATTTTAGAAGAAAATGATACTACTTCTTTATAAAATCTGGGTGAGAACGGATTCTGGGAAATTGAAGATGAGAAACTAACTCATATATGATTAGTATAGATGACATAATTTGACAGAGAATATGCATATTCTTAGTTAATGTACCCACTATTTCCTCATTATTAACGAGTGTTTGTTATTTGATGTGTAAGAAATTATGCGGGAACATATTCAACATCAAGATTGATAATAAGTAAAAAATAAATTATATCACATAAAGAGACATAATATTTAACATGATTCGGCATCAATAGTATATATTCACGGATGAAGAGATAAATCTATTAGATTATAATCATACAAGAGTATAAGAGATCACACATCAAACCTAGTATTCTACCTAATACCCAATATTAAAGAGTCCTAAAACTATTCCATTTTCACTTACTCAATCTTCGATGTTGTGTCTATATTTCTTTCATATGTCTTTCTATATCCCAACAAGGGTATTTATCTCTTATGTCTAGTCACTCTCTTATACTTCTCTTATACAAGATCTAATTCTCAACTCTATATTCATATATCTATGTAGGGATCTTCTAATCCTAATAGAAGTAGAAATTCCATTTACTAAATAACTTTATTTTTTTATTTCTTCTACTTTTCCTATGTTTTGTAGAATTTAACTTGAATTAAGAACGAGCCACAATCCCAACAATCTCCACCTTGGCGAGTGTTTATCTAAGTGAGAAATATGATCAAAATACTTTCATCATCATTGCATCTCTTCGGTAATGCAATCATGAAAACTCCATCAAAATTATTACCCGAGAATCACTCCATCTACAACTTGTAATCGTTGTAACTCATTTCTTTTGTATATACTCAATCTCGAAAAATCATCACCTCCTATTTCGCAACCTAAAGCTCTGATACGATTTATAAGAAATTATGGGGAAACATATTTAATATCAAGATTGGTAATAAATGAAAAATAAATCACATCATATAAAGAGACAATATTTAACGTGATTCGACATTAATTGCCTACATCCACGGATGAAAAGATAAATCCACTAGATCATAATTATATAAAAATACAAGAGATCGCATACTAAATTCGGTATTTTATCATATACCCAATATTGAAGAGCCCTGCCTACATCTCTTTTATGTCTCTTTCCACATCCCAACAAAGGTATTTATCTCTTATATCTAGTCACCCTCTCATTACCTCTCTCATACCAGATCTAATTCTCAACCCTATATTTATAAGTCTATGTAGGGATCTTCTAATTCTATTAGGAGTAGAATTCCTATTTATTAAACAATTCTATTTTCTTATTTTTTCTTCTTTTCCTATGTCTTGTAAAATTTAACGTTAATTAGGAAACGAGCCACGGTCCCAACATAATGCATTTTTTATATGGGATGGAATGAGTGCATGACTTTGTTAACTCAATGAACATGAAAAGGATTTAGGGAATTAGGGTTGTTCAATACAGTCATACTCAAAATTAATCTAGATTTTAAATTGATAAACAAACATTACAAATGTCATTAACTTCAAAACTAACTTTATTCCTTGTGTGGCATATACTGTGTCATCCGATTGCTACTAAAGCAGCTTAAAAAGAACACGAACGAACATTAAACGGCTAAGCTAAGTCCATCTATCAGCGACCTTAGAGTTGGAGCAATCCAGGATTTTCTGAATTATATAAGTAGATATCAGTGTTAAATTTAAGATTCAACGAAAAGATTGCTTTTATTAAGATTTCCGTGCTACTAGATCAGACAATCAGCCTGCGTTTATCGTTGCTATTTGGAAAATCAGAAAGCTGGTTTTGCACCTTTTGTTGTATTCATGCTGCTGCCATTTCTCCCAAAAGGGCAGTAGAAATGGGAACTTGCAGAGAAATAAGTCTGAATCAACTGAAACCCGAATTTGGCGGTTGCCCAAATTGGCATGTTATTTGATCGTTATAAGTTGGCTTCAATTTTTTCGTTTGTAATCAAATAAAACTTTTAGGACGCCTCATACTGCGGTAACCAAAGTCAAAGAAGACAAGCAAACTCATTCATCCCATTTCATCGTGGTTTTTGATGAAAGTGTAACATCAATTAGCCTATTTCAGGGGAAGTAATTTATTGTATATTCTTATATTTCACGGTCAAAAAAGCAGTTGCTTCTGCTTCTGGGTTTCCTCTCTAAATTTTCTGATACTTGTCTGGTGGTCTCAATAAAAGTTCCAAGAATCAAGCCGCGTTAGTGCAAAGAAGATAATGCTTCCCGCCAATGGAATAATTCCGAAATCGTTGACTATTCTTGTGAAACTCTTACTTGGTCACATGACAAACCGAATTATGGTTGGACCAAACCTCCTTTTAACTAACAAAACTGTTCATACTTCACACATGTTGCTAACCATACAATCTCAAATTCTCTGATTACTTAGCTTTTCAGCGGCTCGTGACTGAGCTCTCTTCGTATCCGTGATTTTGATGGTGATGCTACGGACAAATTATGTTCTACAAAATCCAATACAACATTCCACGCTTCACCAACAATCACGGCATCCAAAGTTCAAACCACGCCTGATTAACCCTTAATTTTCTCACTTAATTTAAGCATTTTCAAGACTATATTTTCTGAAAGTCTTAAATGCAACAGTGAATTTCTCTGTTTCTTTCCTTGAATGTAAAACTTTTAATTCACCAGAAATAAGGGCGATAAATGAGAAATTATACTATATATACACCTATACCCTTGTCGTTATCAGTCTTTATTCGGATAAAGTTTGAGTAATATTTTTCCCGCAAAAAAGCTCCAAAATTATGCAATTGATCCCGTGAACAGCATCACACTCGTCACCCATTGAGCAACGACTATCCAACTTCCTTTTCTATAAATAGCATTACCAGGCTCACCACCCTCATAAGAATTAGTATTACTACCATACTAGTAGTTTTGCGGTATTGCCTAGAAAATGGCTTCTGCTTCTACACTATCATTAAAAATGCTGATTCTTGGCTTAACTCTTTGTTCACTAAGATTATTTTGCTCTGCCTTCACTTCTCGAGACTATTCTGATGCTCTTGAAAAGTCCATCCTCTTCTTTGAGGGACAGCGGTCTGGGAAATTGCCATCTAACCAGCGGCTCACTTGGAGGGCCGATTCTGGGCTGTCTGATGGTTCCTCTTATCATGTAACCCTGTTTTCTGGTTTCTAGTGGTTTAATTATTAGTAAATGTTGACTAACGTGATGTTTGGGTGTGGATTTCAGGTGGACCTCGTGGGTGGATATTATGATGCAGGAGATAACGTCAAATTTGGCCTGCCTATGGCTTTTACGACTACATTGTTGGCGTGGAGTGTCATTGAATTTGGGAGCTCAATGCAGAACCAAGTTGAGAATGCCAAAGCTGCCATCCGTTGGAGCTCGGATTATCTTTTGAAGGCAGCTACAGCTACCCCTGGCACCTTATATGTTCAAGTAAGGATAATAATTATGAAATGCTTCGATGTTTACTTCAAATTTAACCGCAAAGGAAAACTGTTATAAAATCAGAGACCCAAATTCAGTATGCAAGCTCATATGAAATACCAAATCCTCTCATTCTCATTGAAGTATGACATAAGTAACTTAAAACAAGTGGATTGACAATAAAGCAAGATTTTATAGACAACAAAAGGAAATTTTAAAACATTAGAAGGAAAAAATTATATAAATCAGCATCTCTTATTGTTTGGTACATAAGTGTCCAAGATTATTTTTTTCTACTCGTGTTACAGGTAGGAGATCCAAACATGGACCACCGCTGCTGGGAGAGACCTGAAGACATGGACACACCACGAAATGTGTATAAAGTGTCCACCCAGAACCCAGGTTCTGATGTAGCAGCAGAGACAGCCGCAGCATTAGCTGCTGCTTCAATAGTGTTTAAAGAGTCTGACCCTTCTTATGCCACCAAATTGCTTAAAGCGGCCATGAACGTAAGCATCCATGAAAAAAATGCATATATTCTTATCTGTTTCCGCTACTTCCTTTCACAAGAAATTGAACTGTTCTGCTGCAGGTTTTCGATTTTGCAGATAGGCATAGAGGTTCTTACAGTGACTCGCTGAACTCAGTTGTCTGCCCATTTTACTGCTCTTACTCAGGGTACAATGTAAGGCAAGCCACTTTCATCTTTCTTTATTAAAGTTTTCGTACAATATCATTAATCTCAATTCTCTTAATCAGGACGAGCTTCTCTGGGGTGCTTCATGGTTACATCGAGCTTCACAAAACAGTTCGTACCAGGCTTACATTAAATCCAATGGCCACACTTTGGGAGCAGATAATGATGACTACTCCTTCAGTTGGGATGACAAGCGGGCAGGAACCAAGGTCCTTCTTTCCAAGGTTGTCTTCTAAAACTCAGCTCCAGCCCCTCGTGCAATGTTAGAAATCGAATAAAACCTTAGGTTGATATTTTCGCAGGCCTTTCTAGAAGAAAAAGCTGAAGAATTTGAAGCATACAAAGCACACTCGGACAACTACATATGCTCTTTAGTTCCAGGATCATCTGGTTTCCAAGCACAATATACCCCAGGTCAGAAATACCCCCGTTTGCATTGTATCTTAAAGAATAAAAAACTTAAGTAGCATTGGCGATGTTAAAAGTTATGAAAATTTACAGGAGGGCTTTTGTACAAAGCAAGTGAGAGCAATCTGCAGTATGTTACTTCCACGGCTTTCCTCCTCCTGACATATGCAAAGTATCTTAGCTCAAATGGAGGAGTTGTGACATGTGGGACCTCAAGCGTGAGAACGGAGAATCTGATAGCATTGGCCAAGAAGCAGGTTGACTACGTTTTGGGTGACAATCCAGCAAAGATGTCTTACATGGTGGGGTTCGGAGAGAGGTATCCGCAGCATGTTCACCACAGGGGTTCGTCTCTACCATCCATACATGCACACCCTGATCGCATAGATTGCAACAACGGGTTCCAGTACCTCTACTCTGGCTCGCCCAATCCAAATGTCCTCACTGGAGCCATACTAGGTGGTCCTGACAATAAAGACAATTTTTCTGATGATCGTAACAATTATCAGCAATCCGAACCAGCGACATATATCAACGCACCGTTTGTTGGTGCGGTAGCTTTCTTCTCATCCAAAGCCACCGCAAAGTAACAAAATCCGTGTCGACTCTTACTTGAGAATTAATTAGAGGTTGTCTTATGTGATATTGAGAAATTAATGCTTCCAATTCGACTATGATTACCTTTTACCTGTTAAATCATGTCATACATCCCACAAGTTATAGACCCATTATTCTAATTGCTTTACATTGAACAATCTAATATCTAAGCCATATGCAACTGAGGATTAAACATAAATAACACCAGTTTCAATATACGCGAAAAATCTAATATCTTAATGGTATTCTATATTCTTTATTATGAAATTTAATACATTAAAAAAATTTAATTAATGAATTACCTTTTTTATAAACTTTTAATTTTAAATATAATTTTAAAGATAATTCACCACAAACCACAGGACAAGCTTCGCTACAGTGTAGACTTGTTAAAACGACGATAATAACCATGACTAGGCAGGTAATTAATTAATATAACAAAGCAAAAAAAGCCGAGCATCGTGCTCACACCCCAAATTACCATCATGCCCATACCGCCAAAGAGGCAAATTCATGGCACGTTGGTAATGGTACTCCCCATTTTGAAGAATAAAAATGGGGTATTTACTCTCAACGGTCTATTAATTTTTCTGTCAAAGCAATCATATCACTTAATCAAAACTAATTCTGATTTCTCAAAAACTTAAATTTTGATAATTATATTTAACATATTACAATATATATTAAATATATATTAAAGATAAATATATAAAAATCTATAATATATTCATAAATAATAAATTCACCCTTTAATTATAAAATATAATAAAAATATTTTTTTATTTACTTAATTTACTCAAAATATTCCGTACATAAAATATATTTTTATTATTTAAAGTAAAATTATTTAGTTTTGAAAAAAATAATTTACTTACTTAATTATTAAAGTTATTTAAATTTATAAATATTATAATAAGATATATTTTTTGTTATTTTTTGTAAATTTTTATAATATTTTTATTAATTTTAAATATTTTATATTAATTAAATAAATAAAATATGAAATTTTTATATTAATTTATAATAAAAAAGATAAATTTATAATTTTTGGATATATAAAAACAGGGTGTTTATATATTTTAAATATTTATTATAATAGGGTTGGTATCAGTGAGATATTTGTTTTGATAAAAAATTTACTGTAGCCATTTCCGAATTAAAATTATAAAATTATTGCTTGCTTGTGTTAGGTCATCAAAAACAAAGGGGAATAAACTATTAGCCGATTCAATTCCAAGCATTCCTGTTGGCTTAGAAAATAATCCAAAAAATCAATTAATATAAACCAAACAAGGACGGAGTCGGCGAAGACGGAGCGCTGAGAGAGACGAACGCTGATAACTAAAGAGTCAAGTCTCATCAATTAGATCTGAATTTCTCTCCTCTCAGTGTGGTTCTGGGTCTCGGTCTTGCACGCATTTTATCGAACATCTAATGGCTCTCTCAAACTCTAATTTTTTTCTCTTCTCTCTGTTAATTTCCTTTTTCTTTTCGCTTTCCTTTGCTGAAATCCGTTTCACCGAGATCAGATCCGACAACCGTCCCATCATCCCTTTCGACGAGTTTGGCTTCACCCACCGTGGCCGTCTGGAGCTCAACGTCTCCAAAATCACTCTCTCCAACCCCAATCCCGACCTTGACTTCTCCAAGATCGGATTCTTCCTCTGCACGCGCGACTCTTGTCTGCAGGTTATCCAGCAGCTCGAGGACGGCGAGGTCACGTGCGCTCTCCAATCTTATCTGATCAAGAAAGTCTACACCTTCGACAAACTCAACGGAAAAAGCGAATTCTCGACTACCTATCCCGAAAATGACTCCGATCAGTTCACGCTCGTTTTTAGTAACTGTCTCCAGCAAGTCAAGGTCTCCATGGACGTCAGATCCGCCATGTACAATCTAGAGGGGAAATCGGACAACCGCGACTACCTCTCCGCCGGCAAGACGGTTCTCCCGCGCGTGTACTACCTCTTCTCTTTAATCTACTTCGTTCTCGCCGGACTCTGGATCTACGTGCTCTACAAGAAACGACTCACCGTTTTCAAGATCCACTTTTTCATGCTTGGTGTCGTGGTTCTGAAGACATTGAATTTGCTTTGTGAAGCGGAAGACAAATCGTACATTAAACGCACCGGCAGTGCTCACGGATGGGACGTGTTGTTCTACATCTTCAGTTTTCTGAAAGGAATCATGCTTTTCACTTTGATCGTTTTGATCGGTACCGGCTGGTCGTTTTTGAAACCTTATTTACAGGATAAAGAGAAGAAGGTATTGATGATCGTGATTCCTCTCCAGGTTGTTGCGAATATTGCGCAGGTTGTTATTGAAGAAACCGGACCGTATGGTCAGGATTGGATTACGTGGAAGCAAGTTTTCTTGCTTGTCGATGTGGTGTGTTGCTGTGCCGTCTTGTTCCCGATCGTCTGGTCCATCAAGAACCTACGAGAAGCCGCCAGGACGGATGGTAAGGCGGCTGTCAATTTGATGAAGCTGACCTTGTTCAGACAGTACTATGTTGTGGTTATCTGTTATATTTACTTCACGCGCGTGGTGGTGTACGCTCTCGAGACGATAACTTCGTACAAGTATCTGTGGACGAGTGTGGTGGCCGGAGAGTTGGCCACGCTGGCGTTTTATGTGTTTACTGGTTACAAGTTTAAGCCGGAGGCCCATAATCCATACTTTGTGATTGATGATGAGGAGGAAGAGGCTGCAGCGGAGGCCTTGAAGCTCGAAGACGAGTTTGAATTGTAATTGGGCTGATTCGATTTGAGACTTGAGGTAGAATCTTGCCTGCCCACTCACTCCTTTTTGTATTTTGGAGTTTCACTATTAGGAAATTTCATAAAACTTGTTTATGATCATGTATGTTTGTGAATGATATAGTACTTGTAAGTACTGGTACATGAATATTTGGGGTTACTGCTTTGGAAATGATTTTGTTTATGTTTCTTGTTAATATCATGTAGCATTTCTTTGATTGTTGCAAGAACTGGATAGTTAATACCCTTGAGAAAAATGAATAAATCAATCAGTCGAGTGCATGTTAAAACTGAACATTCAAAGTGTTTGTGCTTCTACTTTAAGAGGTATCAAATTGTTCGATAGTGGTTAACACTTGCTATTATCGGTTAATCAATTAATTATTTTTACTTAAGTTTTATCCTATTATCCACTATGTTATGTTGATGGCGTTGAGTTTACTTCTTGTTTTGACCGATGAAGTGAATTTTATGCTGTTAAATGGTTATTTCTAGTTGTCAAGCTTTTAAAACTAAATGGCAAATGGCAAAGCTGAGCTATTTTATTTGTTGTGTTCTGATTTCTTTATGTCAGTTTAGCACTTATACCCTTCTCGTCCTTCCATGATACAGAATTCGTAACATTTTGTGATGGGCATTGCATTGTTAATTGAATTGAGCATAAGTTTGTTTCAACTTCAAGATCAGTTTTATACATGGCTTCTTTTAAATGTTTCGATATTCTTCCTTTGAGTCAGATCTCATGGGCTAGATTTATTTAGATTGATTTATTCGCAGGTGCATTTGGATTCTGTCCAGTTAGACATTCCATATAATTGTTAAAGTTGTTATTTTATCCAAAACATTCTTTCTGGGGGTGGTGTTTCTGGTTATTTTGTGGACAGAGATGTTGTTTTATAGAGGAATTCTGAGATAAGTTTTTATTGTGGTGCTAAAGATTATGCGGAGCTATAGCTGATAATGTTACCATGCGTTAGAAGTTATTTGCTGAGTTGTGCATTGTTACGGTTCAATGTCCAAATGCCTTTAAGTCTTATTGTTCAACTATTTAAGATTTATGCCCAATTAAATTTCTTATAGCAAAGAATTCAGGGCCGTGGTTCTTAGTCCAGTCGGTGAGTCTGGGATTTAGTTAGGGTAGGTCTTTATGTCAAAATCTTGCCAAGCAGAAGAGACAAATTCAAGTTGGTGTTGGTGCGACTCACCTCGGTTACCATTTCAATTTTAGCAAGCAAGGTCATCATTTTGTAAATTGTATTTGGCTTGGAGTGGTGACTTGTATCATAAGCATAGACAGAGTATGGAATGACAGGATGTCTTCACTTTAATGCACTGGGAAAGCAGGTGGTTTATCTAGAAGAAGTTCTGTGTCTCTCGACCGATGACTTGACTTGCTTCGCTAATTCAGATACATGGGAATTTATTGGCTGCCGCTTGCACTTGCAAACAGCAATTGAGATTTTATATTGTCTTACTCATTTCGGTCATTCATAGCTTATAGGTGGGTGGTTAATCATCATTTGTTCGATAGCAAACTCCTGTCTTGAAGATGAATCAATCGGCCACAGAAATGAGTTTGAAATGGTACTTACCAAGTTGGGACTTGCTCGTGTTAGAAATCTCCTTAGAATCGAAACGATGCATTTGGCCCTGCTTTCTTCGGGTTTTAGGCCTTTACACTTTATTTTAGGACAGAGAATAGAGCATGCTCCTACGGCAGACGATGCATTTTGCAACACATACAGACATTCTTCTTTTGCTTGAAAGCGTAGCGTAACGCACCGCGAATGCTCCACTTGGGTAGGACTCGGATTAACATGAATAGCACCTCAAAAATTATAAAATTATATAAACTTAATATTTATTTTAGAGTGGAGCATCAATAATATTCTTTACAACATCTATTTGGTGCTCGGCATCTGCCTTCACATCATAACACCTGCTACATTTACTGCATTATTAACCATATTAATATCTACAACTTATTATCTTTTCCCTAACAAGCCGCAAGGCTAACTTTCTATCTTATTATATAGCACTTTTTTTTAATGATCCTTTTTTTTTCTTTTTCTTTTTTTATAAGACAGACATGGTTTTTTCAAGTAATAGAGAAATTACTTCCATGGTTTGTTTTGTCAAAATGCAGTGGACCCTGTAAAGACTAAGAGACATCCATGTGTGGAACCTGTAGAAAAATTTATGAATGCCTAGAGACCCAATCATGCTTATAATGTCCTTTTTCTGTTACCTTTTCAGGGAATAGACACAATTTGAGTAGGATGCCAAGTCTGACTAATTTACGGGTTAACGAAACAAAAGCCATTTAGACAAAGGAATTCCAGTGAAGCTTTTGGCAGCCTAATCATAATTTTCTAAACAAAGTTTCAAGGACAATTTATATCTATTAGGGAGCAAACTGCTTTATTGTCAAACAGCAATTCAAAGTTTGACTAGTAACAGCGGGTGGTGCATTTTGATTAAGTTTATCTATATTGTTTAAGAAGAAAGTAGACGGACAAACATGGGCATAAATAGTCCATTTATATCCTGCCGCACAATGTCCCCCTATCACGTTGAGTTATTTACTCTGTAGTCTAGTCCGTATAAAGAGTCAGCAAATGGGCTGGCAATTTGGGACAACCACAACCACAACAATGCTATGACACTATTTATTTATCACTGTGGGAGGGGATTGGCTGGTTATAGGGGCCGCAAGGCCAGATAGAGAGAAGATGTAGATCGATTGAAGTAACATTTAGAGAGCAAGACCACCTCCACTGTAGAGATGGTTTAATTGAGATAAAGTCAGGTGCATGTGATTTTATCTTTCTTTACAATCCACTTCTTCAAAGCAAAGTTCCAGAATAAATGGGCCTACCTCAATTGCTTTCCTGACGGGGAAAATCCCCATTAAGAAAAAGAAAGCAAGCAAAGGAGAAAGCAAAAAGCTAAACAAAGAAAAGCTCTCATATAATAAAGAAGGAGAAGGAGAAGAGAAGAAGATATAGAGGTGATGATGATGATGACGACTAGCCCAGATAATCCCACAAATGAAACAATTTCTCAAGAACCCATCAGCACCACCACTTGCCCGAGCTGGAAACTTTACGAGAATCCATTTTATAATTCACGACATCATCTGTATCATCATCATCAACAACAAAGCAACAAGCATATTCATCATCTACACTTTCCTCTCTCAGCTCGTAAGATCGCGGCTTCTTTCTGGGATCTAACCTTCTTCAAGCCCATCATGGACACTGAGCTAGATATTGCTCGAGCTCAGATCATTGAATTGAAAGCCGAACTTGATTATGAACGTAAGGCACGTAAAAAGGCTGAGTCTATGAATAAGAGACTGGCTAAGGAAGTTAGTGAAGAAAGAAGAGGAAGAGAAGCAATGAAGAGAGTCTGTGAAGAGCTTGCAAGAGAAATCGCGTCTGATAAAGATGAGATAGATCGCATGAAGAGAGAAATGGATGAAGAAAGAAAGATGCTGAGGATGGCTGAGGTGATTAGAGAAGAAAGAGTTCAAATGAAGCTCACTGAGGCCAAGATTCTCTTGGAAGAAAAGCTATTACAATTGGAGGAAAGTAGTAAAAGGACGCAGATTGATACTTGGACTTGCAAAGCGGAAAAGAAGATCACTAATCAAGACAATAAATTTCCAGGATTTCTAACAGCTTCTAGCTCCTCTCGTAGTCTCTCAGGAAAGTTTGCAAGGTTGGTCTTGAGTGAGAAATCTATTGATGATAATATCGAGAATGATTCAAGAGAATCAACAGTGTTGGCTTGCAATGACAATGTTGGTAGTGTTTCATCGATGGCAATTCAGCGAAGAACATCATCATCAGAACCTGAAAATCCTCACATAAAGCGGGGGATCAAAGGGTTCGTTGAGTTTCCCAGAGTCGTTAGAGCAATTGGATCAAAAAGTAGGCATTGGGGAACAAAGCTGGAGTGTCAAAAGGCTCAGCTAAGGATTCTGCTTAAACAAAGGAGCCCCATCCGATCTAATAATCTCATTATGAGTTGAAAGATATCAGTAATGTTGTTCATATATGCTTCTGTGTCTTGCTTAATTTATTCTCTTTAGTCTCCTTTTTTTTTTTTTCATGGTCTTGTTGATTTGTTTCTGCAATTGATTACCAGCACTACCCGGAAGCCCCGAAATTTATTGTTCTTGGAAGCTTTAATCATAAGAATGGAGTAAATATGTTTTGGTTTGTAATATGAGTGAGTTTGATGTATTTAGACAGGTAATATAATCAGAAAAGTGTTGCTTAGATCTGTTCAAATGTTCATCTTTTCAACTGTTAAGACACATGCACAAGCTTGACTTTCTCTGCAAATAGTTCCGGATCTCGACTTAGATTAGGTAAAAAGTATTATATAGACAGACAGCTCCGTGAGGTAAACATTTTAGGGAACAGATCCCATAACGCACTAAATGACTTCTTGAAATTAGTTGAAAAATAATATAGACCATTTACTGTCAACCCCTAATTGTTTAATTATTCGTTTATGATACAACTGAAGATGATTGCTTAAATACTTGATATATGTAATTATGTATATATGTGATTATGTAATGGTAGAAATCTGAATCATTAGTGATTCAATAAGATCAAGTTTATCAGTCAACACCAATAAGATTGCATTAGTATTATTCTTAAATATCTATAAACCATCGATTATATATGGAGTGTTATATGTTTAGTTGATGACTTGGGACTATTTCTTTACTATTTTGGAGAAGAGAAGATTTCTTAAGAGTCGTTGGTAGTGTTTTGTATTCCATTTAAAAGCTTGTTGGAAAGCAGAAAAGCATGCAAAAATGATTGAAGACCATGAACCTGTCATAATTGGAAGCCCTGTATCATTGATTACACTCTGGCTTTACTTTTTGCATTCGCATCCGTTCGCCTTCCATTATAGTTGTATATCATATTCTTATACATTACTGTACCGGATTCTGTATCACAACATGCCTCTTGAATGGCATTTTTCACTGGGCTTTCGATGTATTGTAATACCCACAAGCAAATAGAGCAAAAGTTCATGGGTCACAAGCTAAAATCAAAGCTTGGTTTTGCATCACTCTGCGATGCGGGAATTATACTTGTTCACTTCACCATCTCTAACTCAAGTGCCCTAATGAGATTAAGTGACATTACCAAAACCAAACAACTGGGCCCTAGCCTTGCTGACGCGGCAGTTGCCCACATCGCATGCTTAATATAATTAAAGAAAATGATAGATATTACACATAACCTTATATGATCTAAATTAATCTTCTTACACATAAAAATTAGACAAAGACTATTATATCCTCCCTTTTTGTAAATCTTATTTTTCAATTTGTAAAAAGTTAGACTTGTATTGAATATCTTATACAATATTTATTTTCTCTCTAGTAATAAGATATACAATTTATTTAAAGATAAAAGTTTGGTTAATTTTAGCCCATTATTTATAAATCTAAATAAATAAAAAATAAAACAAAAGGGTGAAGAAGTTCAAAGGTTATCATTGAACACAACACACAAGATTTGGAATCTGATGATAAGCCTTACAGCCCTAGGTAGAACCAAGAATTTAATTTAAGAGATGCAAGTTCAGTCGATAATAAAATTTTATAATATTTATTGCTTATATCTATTTATAATTTAAATTATATTCTTATTTCTCTTTCATATCATTTCATGGATGACATAAAATTTCAATAACAAAAAAAAAAATTTGATATCACAATACCTTAGCAAATATTTTTAAAGAAAAAAGAACATTGCAGGTTAAGTCGGACCATTGGTGGGCTAGGCTAAGCATACAAGCTTTCCTCTTCAGATTTGGCCTGACGTATCTTTGGTTTAGCCTGTATTATAGTAATCGGGTCAAACCAAAATGTGGGTGAGGCCAGGCCGATGTGTCAAAGGCTTGGTCTTTTATCATCACTAATAAAGAGGTTTAATCTTATATTAGTGGTGAAATTATGCCTTTAACATAATTTTGATAGGGATGGGATCATTAGTTATATTATTAAAAAAATTAAGTTCATGTGTAATATTATACTTTTTTTGAGGGTTATGTGTTATGTAATAGTTTCTATAATGAAAACATTAATTAAAAAAAAACTCAACTTGATTTCAGCACTCACACAAAGTAAAAGTTGGTGAAATATCACACTCAAGCAACCAATGTTGTTATCTACCCAAAATAGCTTCAACTAGGTTTAATTTAAAGATATGACGAACCAAACCTTGGTTGGAAACAAGCGAGCCCCCAACCTTTGGAATACTAACTATTAACCCCCAATTCTTAGCTGCAAAAAATTAAATAAATTTAACCAAAGT
>JANKKB010028738.1:1868-16461 GCA_026225775.1 Bursera palmeri | reverse complement strand
ATATATATGTTGTTCTTTAAGAGGTAGGATAGGTTGCGTTAAATCTCCGTTATGGCTTTGGTGGTTGCCTAATGTTTAGAAAGTTAGTAATTTAAGGAGTTAGAATTGTTTGTTAAAGGTTTTAGGGTTAACAAAAAAGTTGGGTATGAAATGGTCAAGGTTTAAAGGCGAAGTAGTCCAGGATTAAATTTCAGACAGTAGAAACAAGGTAAACAGAATAAAATGTGTACCATATATGTTTGTTTTATCCATGCCTAAGCTATGATAAATCTCACCCTCTTCCCCCTCCCCCTTCCCTCTCTTTTGCGTGATTTAGTAAGCTTCAAATTTATTTCAATGTTGACTAATTGTAGGTATTGTAGAGTACATTTTTAATCACGAGATACTAATCTGAAAAACTTTACTTGCTCCTTTACCTATTTTCATTCTCACCATTTTGATATCTTTTACACTATATCTTTAAATTTTTAATTGATATTAAGTTGCAATGCTAGTGGTATAAGAGGAAATAACTCTTAGGGCATTGAATTTACTCTTAAATTTTTGATGCTAGCTTCATGGAGCAATACAGTTCTTATGAAAGGAAAAATATTTACATTGGTGTTTCTTCTGCAGTAACACTATAATTTTTCTGCACTGTTATGATGATAAAATAAATCAATTACAAGAAAAAAAACACACACACACACACAATTTTCCGCACAGCTTTCAGGTTAGATAAGTGAATATCGCCTACCTAGTATCTAAAATGTTGACTCAATCCAACACCTTTTCTGTGAGGCCATAGTAAGGGAAAAGGAAAAAGGATGTGCATTAAAAAAAAAAAAAAAAAATTCTCTAGTGAAGTCCAATGTAAATGTTTACAATGCATTGCATGCAAGAAGATAACCACTTAGTTACTATGAATTCAGGCTGACCTCAAAGGATTTGCCAAAATTCGTTGGCCAATAGTGGCAAAACTAGTCTCCTGATTGGCCATGAACGAAGCGAGTGATGTAACACTGTAAAATGAAAAGGAAAGAAACATTAGCATAAATAGATAAAATTGCCAATAGTAGTTTTTGTAAATATATTATTTTTAAACTTCTGATTTGTTGATCCCAGTGACAACATAAATGAAGATGACCTTCCAGTAAAAATATGCTCGCTTAGACCCAATATAGTAGGTTCTCGCAGCCCAGGAGATTTTACAAATTCCATTAGTAAATTTCTCATTTTGAAAGCTTCCTCAAAGTAATTATCCTGAAAAGTACATAAAAACAAACTAAATCACTTTATGATTGATAGAGAACCTACAGTCCCAAAAGTTATAGTAGTTATCTAGCGGGCAATTTTTTTTTTAGGACCGCACATCTCTCTATTAATCTTAGACTAATAATCTTTTTAAAAGTTTAATTATAAAAATTATTAATTAGTAGACATAATTATATTAATCTCTCAAATAGTTTTTAGAATTTTTTTAATATTTTTTCCGTTTTTTTTTTAAATTCAATTAAGTTCCAATTTACTGAGTTTTTGTTGGCTACATGAGAATAGTTTTGGAATTATGAAAATTGAGTTGAAAAAGTATATAAAAATGTTTAATTATGAGATGTAATTGAAAAATGAGTGTTAAAAATAAAATTTTTGGTGCAAATAACCATACCCTTTTCTTATTCTCCTACCCTTTTTCATAATTTCTTGATTTTTTTTTTTACTTGAGACGTTATTTATTTTTAATTTTTCTTATCCGATAAATATATTCTAACTTGTATAAATATGCTATATCAATAGGTTTTTTGTGTAAAATTACTTTATATGTCCTACCTTATCAAGACTTTGATAGATTATTGATTAATAAAATATTGATTTTCTCACCCTATTTGCTGCACATTCCCTCTCTATTTCTTCTTCTTCTTTTTTTTTATTATTTTTATTTTTCACTTTTTCTCTGATTCTCTTATTTTTATCCTCCTGGTGCTAGTGTGCTTACATCCAATGATACATCTTTAAAAGATGGCAGACAGATAAGGGAAGCCACCTGGTTCATGTCTATGGTTTGTAGGGCTTCTCCACGTGTAAAGATAATGGCATGATTTTGATTCTCAGGTTTTCCTTCACCGACTTGTGATGGAGGTCCTGGAAGCTTGATCCTATACACCTCCTATTAATGCAGCAATAAACATCCTAGAAATTAGTTAACACATCAAATCTAGAGGGTTTTGCAAGGACATGTCTCTTAAAAGCAATTGGGAAAGAGTGAATTTAAAAAAGAGAAAAATAATTTCCCAATTTACATATGCATCTCACAGTATCCATTTACTAATTTTGAAGGCATTTGAAGAGCCTATTAATCTGTATCAAAATGTATCAAAATAATAATTGCACTTCCATACCTCATCCAACAAAGTGCCTCCCTTCACAAGAACAGAGTAATAGAACTTCATAGATTTTCCATCCACTGTCTCCTCCCTTTCATCTATATAAGCAACACGCAAGGATGGATTCCTGTATTGCGCTTGCAAGGATTGCTTCCTATATTGCGTTTGAAGTCATTAAGATGTCATCAAGACTTTAATCTACATGTTGAACTATGACAGTGCATTAAACGATCTCGAACTTACTTTAACATGAGATTCAGAATGTTAGTGTAACAACTCCGATCTCTTGCATCACCACTTTTCTGAGCACCGTAGACCTGACAAGAAACAACATAGGTAAACTTCATAGCGGCCAGAGCTTGTGCGAAAGCCCTCTCCCTGTCTCCGACCATTTCCAAAGTCCAGTACCCACCAAGATCTTCTGCTAGGAAACAAGGGAATAGATTATTAATAATTTAATTTCACTTGTCATGTTAACAAATTTAAAAAATATCGATAACACAAAAGATAATGATGTAGAACTTTAATCTAATATATCTGTGACTGTAACTACAAACCACTGTCTTCTGCGAGTTCGAGGAAGCATTGCAGTTCTAGAGCCTTTCTATAGTTCATCATCCCTCTTACTGTTCAAAACACAGATGCAGATATGAAATAGCTAAAGTGAAGATATATATATAAAGCCAATACAAGATGGACGGTAAAATTTTTTATCATCCAGACCTGTTCTAGAAAGTGTCTGCCCTCTGTAAGATGCCCACTGACGAATATGCTCCAACCTGCTTTCTTCAGGAAGGTTTGGATCATTGATACGACTCTGCAAATTGGCCCATTCATCTACATGTAGGCAGAAAGTTATTCAGTAAGTTCTTACCAACTGAAAAATAAAATGCACACTGCAGCTTGGGATCTTAAAATCACCAGGATATATTTTCTGTAGGTAAAACAGAAGCGATATTCCATCCTCATTTTCCCTAATAAGTTCTTCATTAGAATATAGAACATCTTCTCTGTAATAAGGCGTCAAAACACTATACCATGAACAGAAAAATAAAATTTCCGTTAAAGAGTGAAAAAAAGCCTTTCATGTTTCAAAAGATAATAAGAGCATGCAAGACGTTCATTCAAATACGGACGATAGAAGCACATGACATAGTAGGAAAGCTAATTAAAAAAAGAAGCAAATTTTGAATACAAGTTCTACATGGTAACACATGAACTATCAATGCTTTATATCTGATCCAATTGTAACTAGTCACTATCACCAGATTGCTGGATTACCTTTATTGTATCTCGTGTTTTCATCTAACCTTTTTGTTTATTATATGAAAAAATGTCAACGACATCATAAACTTAAAATACATGATTTAGTTAGCAACTTATGAAAATTTGACTAAATTGATGTTCTACAATGACTGACCTAAAGGAGAGCATGTCACGAATTCTTGGAGCCTTTGGCATATCCATAAATAAGGAGTTTGCAAAGAACGTGATACGGCGACGAGCCTCCAAATTTGTTGGAAAACTTGAGGGAAATTCTTTAACAGTTAAAAGCAAACAGAGCCTATTAACCTACGGAAAATGTACAAATGAATAAGAACAAAAGATCTCAACCGAAAATTGTTGACATAATATTTGAAACAAATAAATTGACAGCCAAGAGTACCTTCTCCCTCCAAGATTTGTTCTCTCTAAGGCCACAATTTAACTTTTGAAATCTCTGCTCTTTCATGCCACCTTTAGTATCCTGACTGTTTGAGTGAACTCTTTCAAGTATCCTACAGAGAGCAGAGGAAAACACATGGCACATTTTAGTCATGAAGCCTCATCTGTGGTAACAGTACAAAAGAAAAAAGTTCGTATCTGTCAGAACTCACCCATTGCCATTAACCATAATATCTTGAGTAATAATTTCCATAATATCCTGGAGGTATTTGATTATCAATGCCTTATATGTGTCACTTTCATAATCAGATAGCTGTCAACAAACCAATGTCAGTACTGAGAACTTAAAGCGTTTAAGGCAAATTTGGTTAGCACACGGTCTATTATTATACATAATTATATTGTACCGTATCATACTATTTTACAGAAATAATATTACATAAAAAGCTACATTGTAATTTGATGTAACATTACATTATATTAATTTATAATAAAAATAACTATAAAATATTAAATTAAAAAAATTATTCACTAAGAACAAGGTTGGGTCCCAGCCACTATGATGCTATGGGTTAGATTATGAACTTGTGATGCCCTGGGTTGGAGTCACGCCCTGAGTTTAGGATGCTTAGGGTCAAGTCTTGAGCCTAGGATGGTTTGGGATGCTCAAGATCGCGTTTTGAACACTCGGAGATGGGTCCTTGACCAAAACGCTCATAATAAAATAAAAAAGAATTATAATCTTATTAATTAAGAAATAAATGAGCTTGATTATAAATTTTTTTGGTTAATACAATAAAATACATTGTTAATACTATTATTTTTCATTGCATATTTTAATAACATGTATACATTGCATTTGTTAATATAATGTAAAAGTAAAGCAAAACACCAGTATTGTGAGTTAGTACAATGTAATCCTTTTATACCATCTGTTGCAGCGCATTAAACATCCCCTAAACTACACCATCTTTATGCTGTGATTGCAGGAGAAAGTTAAAAAAAGAAGGAAACTTGAAAGAAAATATTACCAAGAATTTTGGAAACCTCTCCAACTTATCACAGAGTGAAGGCATCTGGCTCATACGAAATTCATTCAAAAACCTTTTCAGTAGTATACTACTGTCTACTTCATAACAAATTTGCGTCACAATCCTGCTTCAGAAAAGGGAAAGGGACTGGAATTATAATTACAAGAAAAAAGAATTTCCTCTTTGTTGTTATCCACGAAGTGTTATTCTACACAGCCGGAAGGCTTTTAAAATTATTTGGTGCTGTTTGAAGCTGAAAATGTGGAGGATTGCCTTACCTCCTATCATCTTCATCTTCCAGAAGAACATAGATAATATCCCGTAGTGTCTCATAACATTCAATTACTGCAGAGAGCATATAATCATCGTTGGATATCATCTTAAATAACTCAGTATCGTCCTGCCCTTTGAAATCCTCTGCCATTTTTAATGCAATAGGAACCTGAAATACATTAAAACAAGAAAAATAAGCTAAAACTGAATTGTTTTATTGTTATTATTATTTTAATGAGATGGCAGTCCAAGAATTTACCTTTGTAGCAAGCAGAAAAAGTGGCCACTGGACAACAGAGATATCAGTTGAAGAATGCGGCACAAGCAACAAGTCCCTTTCCCTAGAAAATAAGAAATCGAAGAAAATTCAGGAACTTATGAATATGCCTTTGATTGATAAAAGGCAAACTTCTTAAGGAAGATGCAGTCCTAACTCATCACTGAGCAGATCCTCTTCTCGCACGGATTTTATGAACTCATTCCATACGTGAGAAAAGTTTGTAATATTCTTCTGATTCATCGCATTCTCATCCTGCGATGGTGAATCATCTACTTTAGCCAATGAAACAGAAGATCTAGAAAGGCTCCAGATCGTTAATTGTACATAAAATTTGACCAAAAACAGCTGGTTAAAGATGGCTTAGGATTGTAAATTTTACCATCCTGTGATTGGGATGTCATAAATATTGGTATACATTTAGAGTTGAAGAAAATTCATAAAACTGTCTTTCCTTAACTCAAGTTGGCAAAAAAGACAATTTTACGAACACCTATGAACTCTTTCCCTCCAAAAGTTGACTTTCCGTAGGAGTTATTGATGTGTGGACTTTAAGAAGCAAAACTGGACGTCTATAAATATATACCAGGAATGCCATGTAGTCTCTGTTCTCTGATTTTGATGATGGTACAAGACAATTACAAAAAGCTGAAGGCAAGTCTTTAAATCTGGACTGCAACATCCCCAGTGTCCGTATCTGAAAAATGAAATGGTTTAAATCAATAATAGAAACATCATGTTATCCAAACAAGACAAATCTTAGTATAATCAAGAAGTATAAAACGCAACTGAAGTTTGTAAACATATATAGACCACATATGGTTTCAGATGATAATATTACTGAACCACTAATATTTTATGTTTAAATGTTTCTCCATGGTATGAGAAAAATCACAACTAACCTCGCCCAAATAGATTAATGCTCCATAAATTCCACCAAAAAGAGTAGAAAATATGGCATACCATATTTGAACATCGATAAAATAAACCTGCACGCATATACCCAAAATTTATCACAATGTAGTAAGCTATAAAAGCAGAGTGACAAACTAAAATACAACATCAACGCATAAAATTTTATATTCCCTAAGTGTTCGTTTATGGTTTACTTACCAAGATGATTGGAGCCCATATTGCAACAATAACTCCAATATTCTGTGTTACTGCAGCAATTTCAGAATTTAATACATATTCCAGGCACATATAAAAGAAATTGGAAACAGTTCATTGGAAAAATAATAATAATAATAATAAAGGTGAATTTGGTACCATTGGGAAAGAATTCATGCCATTGGTAGTTATCAAAATGCATCTCCATAATCAGCTTTGTTTGTCCAACTAGTGGCAGTATCTGTTACCATAGCGTGCAAATCATTGCTAGCACCAATTCAGCRTAACACTTCCAAGTTTGTTAGTRGCTAGGAAGTAATTTTAACAGTTTCCATTTTTTTGCTATAAACAAAATAATTAATCTAGTAAGTTTTTTTCATTTTTTGACACCTTGACCGGGCAAAAAATTYGRCACTTTCTCAAGGTTACTATTTATAWTTGTTTAGCAAATACTATAGGGGTTTTTGATAATGAATTCGATACTTGAGAAAATATGKGGTATTATTACCTTTATTAGAGGTATAATCTGAGGTGACATTAAATTATTGGATAGTAAAATTTGATAATAAATGAAAGAGATTGTAATCATAATATATCAACTTAACATAAGATTGAAAATTAATAAAACTAAAAAATATTTTGCAAATTATGAATGACATATTTGAGGATTATTTATTTATTTTTTAATTTTATAAATTTATAAAACATTGCTACATCTAAGGCTTTAAAAAAAAAAATTAAGAATTTTCATTGCTTTACAAGCATAATAAGATAAAAAGGGTATTATAATCTTTATAATTAATATTGTCTTTGGTTCTTGAAAATAAAGGGTTCTATTGTTACTTATTGAGGCAATTGGGTCAATCTAATTTCCTCAAAACTTAAAGGTTCAAATGTAGTTTTCCCAATATTAAAAATTCTTGTAACCATGCATGTAACAGAAGTTTTTTATGAAATAAACAAGGTTTGTTTTAATATTATTATATTATTCTTAATATTTTTTGAGATAAAGAGTTAAATTATAGAGAAGATAAAATATGTATTCTAAGGGTTATTTTTTATATTAGGAAGGGTGTTGAGGGTAATTGAATGGCTTTTAATTTTTTGTCAAGGGTATAGAGAGTAAAAAAGGTACAAATAGCCTCACCATAACATTTATTGTCTTTCATAAAGATCTTTAAATTCCAACAGTTCAATTTAAGATAATAGGCAAGGGCTATATAGATTTCTTAGATCTGTGATAAATTACCCATAAATAGTAGTAACAATTACCTCCACATAATAGTTGAATGCTATCTTGCTGGTTAGCAGGATAATCCAAAATAAGGTGTACCTAGCATGTGAACTAATTCTTGTTAGTGGAAATCCAATTCATGCCAACATTATGGCACGAGAGCCTAAATTCCCCAAAACCCCCTTGAAAATAGGGCAAAAAACATAATAACCCAGAGTTTCCTCTTAACTTACTTCAGAAGTGAGAAAAAGTTCTCATGCAAGCCTCTTCCTACATACAGTTTTGGCTGCAGCACATCATAATGGAAGCACACTTAGTCAATTTACAGAAATCATGGTGAAAGAAAAGGAAACTATCAGCAACACCAAGAAGATGATAAGAACTTCAGTTAAAGGTAATCCATTCTAGACATGCTTGCCTGAGCCCACCACATAACAAGTCTGATGATACGCCAGTTTGAACGCTCCATCTCTCTCCTCAAAATTGGAAAGAAAAACAATATACCAGCCAGTATATTGGGTAGCAAATAAGACACAACTATATGATAATAAAATGACTGGCTCTGCCAATTCCCAATCCAGTTTCCGAAAGATTTCACATGTCCAGTTGGATTCTGCAGGGAACTGGCATAACCAATTGGCAGAACCACAGCCCACGCAGCTGCTACAGAAAATTTCAGAAGATACCGTAGTATCTGGTTGAATTTCAAGCTCCTCCAGGCATTGAAACTGAGAATTATATCTAGAGCAGCTGCTCAAAAATTGGTACAGAAGTAAGAAAGCATGTAGAAACCTGTTCAATCTACAACATGCTGTTGAAACAGGATATCTTCGCAGAACTAGACTGTGGCATTAGCACACAATGAAGATAAAAAATTGCCGAAAGCCTAACATATGGCTGAGTTACATTTCGTATGTATGATTGTAAGAAGTGCAACAATAATAAATAATGATAAGTAGAAAATTGTCTATAACCAGTACCTCGCAGACAATTAAGAAAAGCTTGGGTAATGAAAATGCTGAGTACACTTATGAACACATCTTTGTCAAAAAGACCAGCTAGAGATCCATGAGAACTCCATGCAAAAATTACCATAGCCTGAAAACCAAAAAAGTTGACAAATGCTCTTAAATCTTTCAAAAGATTGGTCAGAAAGCAAGCACACATTCTCAAACAGTATGGCAACCTGGAAAGCCATTATAAAGAATATCCACAGCCGGTCAAAACTTCTGTAGAGGTGCCAAAATGTGCGGGCTTCGACAAAATTAGTTTTTGGCTTCCTCTTTCCAACTTGTACTTGGTAAGGTCTCTGCAAACAAGCAAGTATGCTTTAACTAATCATAGTAATTACAAAAAATAAAAAAGAAGATAAAATACAACTTTAATAAGGAATTCAAAATAAGCAGCAAGGGACACGATGACTTTAAACAAATTGGGGGCAAGGAAAATAAATTTAAAACACTGATAGATCTATTGAAATAGTTTCAAGGTCAAAGATTGGCGACAAAGATAAACCTCCCCTGCGCTTTCGGAAATAACAGAAAAATGGAAAGTTTGGGTAAAATAACAAAAAAGTCCCATTAAGACTGCAAGAGTTTTTTTTCTTAAAAAATAAAAAGACTAAATCATCCTTGTACCATCATCTTTATCATCAGTCATTTTCTTACCACATATCTAACTCTTAGTGCACCACAAAAATCCACAGTCAATGACAGCATGGCAAAATGTCTACAGAAGAATGAAAAGAACAGTAGAGGGATAACTGAGCTATGCAAAGCAGTCTAGATCTTATAAACCATCTGAGTATAATAAACCGAAATATTCTTTCCCTTGCTTCAAAAACATCCTATAAATTCTCAATCTAATTGAAAACCCTTTCATAGTTAAGATAAATAATGTAATTGTTGAAGTGCTTGATTGACATAATTAAGGCCTAGTTTACTGAAATTGACAGACTTAGATTAAGAAATTAGAATTTATCTAAATTTATTTTTTCTTTTTGTATAGCTAATGTTTTGTATAGATAGCCTTGTAATATTATTGAGGAATATATAAGAAACATTTCTACAATTCTTTCTTCTCGTATGGTTTTAGAGTTCTATCTTTATTTTTTTTAATCTTTTTCTAGCGATCAACAGTGGTCAGGAAAATTTTCTAGTGATCGGAATTTTTTGTGACAAAGCCTTTTTTTCCTCACAGAAAGCCTTTCATGTTGCCGAACTGCCCTTTGGAACCCTTACTGGAGTTTTCTGCCTTTTTTTTGGGCAGCCATACTCACCTTTTTCTGATAACCTCCTTAGGAACTACCGATTCTTCCTCCAAGCAGCCTTAATTGCTGTTTTTTTCACTCTGTGGCCTTAATCACTGCAAATTTGAGCCAAAATTTTTTTTAGGGTTTTTATCCAGAAAATTGGGGCTTTTCCGATTAGTCCTATTTTCGGCCACCATTAGCCTTCCAGCCTTCACCAGAACCTTCAAAGAGAGACGACCGGTTCTTTCGTCAGCCCAATCGACTTTTCGACGCTATTTCCGACAACCTTAGGCGTGATTTCCATCAATCTCCGGCATGATTTCAGCTAGTCTCCATAATCGGATCTTTAATGTTTATTTGACGCGAGTTTCACAATTGTTTCACAACAACCTAGTGTTTTATGAAAGTATTGGCAATTTTTTTTATTAGAAGTTTTCTTGGTATTTGTCGTACAAGTACCCTTACAGAGGTGTTTTTTCTTGACTCAATTTTTACTATCTTTTCTGTTTTTTAGATTTTATTCATTATGCATACAACCTTAATTGCTATTTGAAGTCAATATGTCTAAAGTTACTGTAGCTTCTCAGTCTAAAAATTTCTTTTCCTATGAGGCACAAGAGGCAGCTCTACAAGCGTCCTCTGATCCTCCCAGTGTACCAGAGATTCTAGTTTTCAATAAAGAACAATTATAACACTTATATAGACTTATAAACCCGTTCAAAATCTATAATTCTTCCGTTGTTTCACTTGCTCAGTCAGGTAATCCTTCTTCTGTCCTTCTTTTAACATCTAGACAGACTACTTAGATTGTAGACTCTGGTGCTAGTGATCATATGATCAGCTAGTCACATCTGTTTTCATCTTATTTTCCTTGTTCTGGTTATCTTTAAAGTTTGAATAGCTAATGAAACTTTATCCAGTTGCGAGAAAAGGTTCAATCAAACTTTCAAACAACATAACTCTACAATCTGTCTTACATATTTTAAATCTTTCCTGTAATCTTCTTTTCATCAGTAAACTTACTGGGGATTCTAATTGTATTGCTAAGTTTTCTTCTTCTTATTGTGAACTTCAGAATATGCACTCAGGGAAGATGATTGACACTACTAAATGAGTTGATCAGCTCTACTACTTCAAAGGTGGAGCCTTTTTAGATAGACCAATTTAGGTGTCAGGCAACTTTTTCTCTCTCTGTTAAAGATGAAATAATGTTATGACACTATAGGTTAAGACATCTTAATTTTTTGTATTATAACAAATTGTTTCCTTCTCTGTTCAAAAATAAAA
The DNA here is from genome assembly GCA_026225775.1 of Bursera palmeri. Taxonomy (NCBI): domain Eukaryota; kingdom Viridiplantae; phylum Streptophyta; class Magnoliopsida; order Sapindales; family Burseraceae; genus Bursera; species Bursera palmeri. The sequence goes on along the minus strand of JANKKB010028738.1, from coordinate 4,973 downwards.
ATATTTCTGAGTTGAAATGTGAAATTTGCTAAATTGTTAAACATCATCGTACTTCATTTCATTCCCAGCCTTTCAAACAGTCTCATCCCTTTACACTAATTCATAATGATCTTTGGAGACCATCACCAGTTATGAGTGTCACAGGAACTAGGTGGTTTATCTCTTTTATTGGTGATCATACTAGTGTATGTTAGGTGTATCTTTTAAAAGAAAAATCTGAAACTGTCCTTGTTTTTCAGAGATTTTATAATATGATTGAAACATAATTCAATACAAAAGTTAAAATCCTTTGAATTGATAATAGGAAATAGTTTGTCAATTCTACCTTTGGGACCTTTCTTAGGAAAAAATGGATTCTCCATCAAACTTCTTGTGTTAATACCCCTCAACAGAACGGGGTGACAGAAAAAAATCGACACCTTTTAGAAGTTGCTCTGGCCATTATGTTTACCCCAGGAGTTCCCAAATTTTTTTTGATGAAGCCATTTTTACAGCTTCCTATTTAATCAATCAAATGCCTTCTCACATTTATCAATTTCGTAAACCTCTTGATATTCTCTTAGAAACATATCCTCGTACCTGGTTCTTAAGTCAACTACCTCTCAAAGTATTTGCTTGTGTTGCATTTGTTAACATTTATAAGAATCAGAGAAGTAAACTTGACCCTAGAGCTACTAAATGTATCTTCCTTGGTTACTCTCTAACTCAGAAATGATACAAATGCTATAATCTTATCACAAATTAGTTCTGTGTGAGTATGAATATTATATTTTTTTAGGACCAATCCTTTTTTTTCCCTCAACTTATCTTCAGGGAGAAAATCCTAGCTTGGAAGATTAGTTTTGGGATATCCGAGGTTCTAACATTTTTATTGCTTCTTCTTCCTATCAACTTAATACCTTACAAAACCAACAACCTCTTATAGTGTCAGACATTGAAATATTTGATTCAGGGAGAGATGAACTAGTGTCTAAAACAGGAGAAGTTTCTAAAAAATCAACTGAGCTTTGGGTTTATACCAGGAGGAAACATCAGTAGAGTATCGAGCCAAATCCTCAACTAGCCTGCCAAGATTCAACTCTAAGTTATGAATCATCTGGTAATATTAACCCTTTTCTACATTCTGAATCTCATAGTTTCTCAAATCTTGATCTTCCTATTGCTCTTAGGAAAGGAATTATATCATATACATCTCATCCCATTACCAATTTTGTGTCATACCATAGATTATCATCATCCTTAATATGTTTTATCTCTAATCTATTCAAAACAGAAATTCTTAAGTCTATACAGGAATCTCTTATTGTTCCACACTGAAAAGTAGCAGTTCTTGATGAGATGAAGTCCTTGAAAAAAAGTAAAACTTGGGATTTGGTTCGTCTACCAAAAGAGAAGACTCATATTGGGTGCAAATGAGTGTTCATAATTAAATTCAAGAAAAATAGATCGATTGAAAGGTATAAAGCAAGATTAGTGGCAAGGATCTACTCAGACTTTTACAATTGATTATCAGGAGACTTTTACTCCAGTTGCAAAAATGAATTCTATAAGAGTACTACTATCTCTTGTCACAATGCATATCTGGCCTCTTCAATAGCTTGATGTTAAAAATGTATTTTTTAATGGAGAACTTGATGGGATATCTATATAGATTCACCTCTAAGGTTTGAAGGCATATATGGGAATGGCAAGATGTGTAAACTCGAAAGATCATTATATGGGCTTAAACAATTACCTAAAACGTGGTTTGATAGGTTCACCAAAGTTATTTGGAGCCTTGGATATTCTCAAAGCTAAGTGGATCACACTATGTCCTTCAAACATACTAGTAAAAGATAGATTTCAAACCTTATTTTGTATATTGATGATATTATTCTAGCATGAGATGATATTGTGAACCAAGAAGAGTTAAAAGTCTTCTTAGCAAAAGAGCTTGAGATTAAAGACCTTGGTGTTATGAGGTATTTTTTAGGTATGGAGGTCGTAAGAACTAAATAAGGCATCTTTGTATCATAAAGAAAATATATCCTTGATTTACTGGATAAGACTGGAATGATAGTTATAAACCAATTGATACTCCTATGGATGCAAATTTCAATAAGAATACAAAATTAGGTGAGTTGATGGATAAAGGCCAATATCAACGATTAGTAGAGAAGTTGATATATTTGTCTCATACGTGACCTGATATTGCTTTTGCTATGAGTGTTGTTAGTCAGTAGATTCATTCTCCTCGTGAAGCACATATGAATGCAGCATACAGGGTTCTCAGATATTTGAAACGCACACCAGAGACAAAGGTTTGTTATTTAAGAAAAATCAAAATATGACTGTTGAAGCTTTTATTGATCCATATTAGGTAGGAAATGTAGTTAATAGAATATCAACTTCTGGATATTGTACCTTTCTAGGAGGAAATCTCGTGACTTGGAGGAGTAAAAAATAGAATATGGTTGCTAGAAGTAATCTGAAGCTGAATTCCGTGCTATTGCCCAAGGGATATGTGAGCCTTTATGGATAAAAGAACTTCTTGATGAGCTATGGATTCCATGGGAACAACTTACAAAACTGTATTCAGATGATAAAGTTGCTTTAAGTATTTCTTATAATCTAGTATAACATGATATGACTAAACACATTGAAATTGATTAGCATTTTATCAAACAGTAGTTAGACGAGGGAATACTATGTATTCCTTTCGTTCTTACCAAACAACAACTGTTGATATTCTTACAAAAGGTCCAATCATTGCGGTTAGAGTTCCTTGTTAGCAAGCTGGGAATGTTGAATATCTATGAACTGCTTAAGGGGAAGTATTGAAATGCTTGATTGACAGAATTGAGGCTTAGTTTACTGAGATTGACATACTTAAATTAAGAAATTAGAATTTATCTAAATTTATTCTTTCCTTTTGTATAGCTAATATTTTTTATAAATAGCCTTGTAATGTTATTGAGAAATATACAAGAAACATTTCTACAATTCTTTCTTCTCACAAACAAAATCCTTAGGTTTGTATGTTTATTTATGGGGTAAATACATAGACACCCCCAAGGTTTGGTCTAAGTAACAAACTCACCCCTGTTATTTATAAAGTAACATAAA
>JANKKB010028737.1:0-16459 GCA_026225775.1 Bursera palmeri | reverse complement strand
GTCCGACCATACAGGTATCCGTATTACCTAAAAAACGAGATTGAAAAAGTGGTGGAAGAAATGCTGGTCGCTGGAATTATTAGACCAAGTAAGAGTCCCTTCTCAAGCCCTGTTCTGCTAGTTAAAAAAAAAAGATGGGGGGGTGGCGATTTTGTGTGGATTACAGAGCTCTTAACAAGGAAACAAACCCAGATAAATTCCCTATCCCGACCGTAGATGAGTTATTCGATGAACTGGGAAGTGCAACAATATTCTCAAAATTAGATTTAAAGTCTGGTTATCATCAAATTCGGGTCAAGGAGAGTGACATCCACAAGACAGCCTTCCGAATCCACGAAGGGCATTACGAATTTTTAGTAATGCCATTCGGTCTATCAAACGCACCGGCAACTTTCCAATCCTTGATGAACATGGTTTTTCGACCGTATCTTCGAAAGTTCATTCTTGTCTTCTTCGACGACATATTAGTTTATAGCCCAACTGTGGATGAGCACCTACAGCATCTTCAAACCACCTTCCAAGTATTGATGAAACACAAGTTAGTGGTTAATCAGAAGAAGTGTGCATTTGGGCAGAAGCAGATTAGTTATTTTGGTCATCTTATATCCTCTCAAGGTGTTGCGGTTGATCCATCTAAAATTGAGAATATTGTCCAGTGGCCACCACCAAAAGACATTAAAGGGCTAAGGGGGTTCCTCGGGTTGACTGGTTATTACCACCGTTTCGTCAGAAATTATGGGAAAATAGCATTACCATTGACCAAGCTGCTCTGCAAAGATGCCTTCCATTGGGATTCTAACAGCCAGGAAGCATTTGATGAACTCAAAAAAAGATTGACTATGGTACCGATATTAGCCTTGCCTGATTTTGCAAAAATTTTTACCATTGAGACAGACGCTTCTGGAAGTGGATTAGGAGCCGTTCTTATGCAGGATGGTAGACCTTTGGCATTCCTTAGTCAAGGTCTCTTGGAACGGTCCAGACTTAAATCAGTCTACGAGCGGGAATTGATGGCAGTAGTCATGGCTGTACAGAAGTGGAAACACTATCTTCTGGGTCGCCATTTTATCATACGGACTGATTAGAAAAGCCTCCAATTCCTCAACGAACAGAAACTACAGGGTGAAGAGCAGATAAAATGGGTTATGTAACTGTTAGGCCTTGATTTTGAAATTCAGTACAAGCCTGGAAAGGAGAATCAAGCCGCTGATGCCCTATCTCGGAGATCGAAGTTTACGGAATTCTCTACCATGCAGATTAATTTCTTTGCTCTCTCCACCTGCTTCTTCGCAGACAGAGAAGATTGGGACAGGGAAGTGCACGACGATCCAACGTGCCGAACAATTATCCAAGACCTGCTGCTTAATCTCACAAGTCATCCTCATTTTAGCCTACGTGGTGGACGACTGTATTATGGTTCCAACTGGTGATCCCTAAAACCAGCTCTAAATTGCCTACTCTTTTACGGGAATTTCATTCTACACCCTCTGGTGGTCATTCGGGGTACTTCCGAACCTACAAGAAACTGGCTGGAGTTGTTTATTGGGAAGGCATGAGAGCTGATGTCCAGACTTTTGTTAAAAACTATCTTGTTTGTCAGCAGAATAAAACCGACTCTCTCAAACCTGGAGGTTTGCTGCAACCCCTTCCGATTCCATCTTAAGTCTGGGAAGATATATCGATGGACTTTGTCATAGGGTTACCGAAATCGGCCAGTGCCGATACTATCTTGGTTATTGTAGATCGTCTCACTAAGTACTGCCATTTTGTAGCACTGAAACACCCCTTTACGGCACAGGAAGTGGCTGCCCTCTTTATCAAGGAAGTGGTCAAGTTACATGGGTTTCCTCGCACAATCGTTTCTGATCGTGATCGTATTTTTCTGAGTCTTTTTTGGACAGAATTATTCAAGTTGTCAGGCACACAGCTTCACATGAGCACAGCATATCACCCTCAAACTGACGGCCAGACAGAAGTTGTAAATCGCTGTCTCGAAGCTTATCTCCGCTGCTTTGTCAGCAGTCACCCTAGTCAATGGACCAAATGGCTACCTTGTGCTGAATTCTGGTTCAACACCACATATAATCGTTCAGCGGGGATGTGCCCCTTCAAGGCTTTGTACGGACGCGATCCCCCTGCTCTATTAATGTATGTTGAAGATGGCACATTGGTGGATGCTGTGGAGGTACAGATGCGAGAGAGAAATGCTATTCTTGATGAGTTGAAAGCTAATTTGACCAAAGCTCAACAATGGATGAAGGCTGGTGCCGATGTTAAGCGATGAGCTGTTGAGTTTCAGGTTGGCGACTGGGTATTCTTAAAAATACAACCCTATCGTTTGAAGTCCCTGAGTCGACGGTTTAATGAAAATTTAAGTCCACGCTACTACGGACCATATGCCGTCCTTGACAAAGTTGGCAATGTCGCTTATAAGTTGGACCTTCCAGCTTACGTGCGTATCCATAATGTCTTCCATGTTTCGCAACTCAAGAAGGCCACTGGTTTTCCGTTATCAGCTCAGCCCATACCTGCTCTCTTAGATACTGACTTAGTTCTTCAAGTAGAACCTGAAGCTGTGGTACAGAAACGACGTCTCCTGAATGGGAAATACGAGGTCCTAATTAAGTGGAAACACCTTCCTGACTGCGAAAATACCTGGGAAGATTTCGAATTATTTTGCCGCCAATTTCCTTCTTTCCACCTTGAGGACAAGGTGGAACTCCTTGGGGAGGGTAATGTTGGACCACCAATTATCAAGACATATGGGAGAAGAGTAAAGAAGGTTAATTTCAGTAGTGCAGTGGGCACTGAGCTGGCAAGACGTTAGGAGGAGTTAGTTTGTTRTAGGTTGTTATGATATGGAAAGAATGTAGTTTGTTCTGGAAGAAATACAGCTGTACATTCTGTTATGGGGAAAAAGGGATATATAGGAAGGCTGAAAGAGAGAGGAGGCAGGAAAAGAGTATAAGGAAGTCTGTAGGGAGGAGCTGGCCTCAAACCCAGTTGTTATTTTTTCTGTTATGTGCTTGTTGATTTTGGTTGCTGATTTATGATATTTGAATATTATACTTGAACTGAGAGTAGCTTTGGTAGGATAATTGTTGGGTTTCATCATATTCTTTCTTCAAATGATGCATATTTTTCATAATGGAAAAATATTATGTCCTATAAACATGTTTTTATGGTTCCTCTAGTGCCAGCCATACCATATACCCATTTGTATGTGTAAGACCTGTGTATAATAAACTTATCATGTTTTTAGCATATTGTAGAAATTTGTACTTCATCTATCTGAATTTATTTATGAGAATCTAATATCTTTGGCATGGTTTTGTTATTAGGCAGCAAAGATTTGCAACAATTTGGCAATGGCCGTTAGCATGCTTGGGGTGTCAGAAGCCCTTGCTCTTGGTCAGTCACTGGGAATAACTGCTGCTACATTGACGAAGATATTTAACTCTTCTAGTGCTCGCTGTTGGAGTAGGTATGATCTTCTCTAGTTTCTCCCTAATCAATGTGATCTGATGTTTTATTTTATTGTTTCAAGCAATAATACAAATGCTAGCCTTGGAAAAACTGAACTATGTTGAAAAGGAAATACAGTAAAGAATGAATTTCTTCTGACAGTCTAAAATCATTTAAACAGTGCAGTAAATTTCCCAAAAAAGGGTAAACCATTGACTTGTTAAACCCCATAGAGTACTTGCCAAAGATTGGCCCTTCTTGTTAGGAAGCTGAAATCATCAGTTTTTCATGTCAATGGTTCTCTCATATCATCTTTGGTGATTTTATAAGGGCTTTTCTCTATTTCTTAATTTTGACAAACTTGTGAAAAACAACAGGTCAACAACAATCTATACCATGATATCAAAGCCTAAAGTAGATCATCTTTCATTGTGGTCATTTATGAAGAACTAGCTCATATTTTGTGAAAAGTTTTCTTTCAGAATCGTTTATTTAATTTTATCAATGTTTCAAAAATGGCAGCGATACTTATAACCCGGTTCCGGGAGTGATGGAAGGAGTGCCCTCTTCTAGGAATTATGGTGGTGGTTTTGCATCTAAGCTCATGGTACTTAGGTTTGCAATATTTCATCCTCAGATAATATTTGGTGTTTATGATAATGACTTGTACTATCGAGCCATGCTTCACTAAGTTTCTTAATTTACCACTAGGGGTAGGAATCTTATTTAATTAGGAAGATGGTCTCTTGTGACTCAATTATGTTTCTGCATACAACATTGACCCTCAAGTACTTACATCCTGCACTCCATCTACTTCACTAGGTGGCTGAGCGGTTGCCCAAAGTCTACTAAAATCATAGTACCATGTTTTTGTCTGATAAATGGCTTTATTTCTCTTCCGAGTTGCTATAGATTTTATCATGGTGAACAAATCATGAGAAAAGCTTAAGTATATTTTCTGTTTGATGCAGGCCAAGGACTTAAACCTCGCTTCTGCATCAGCAAAAGAGGTTGGTTTTGAGTGTCCATTAGCATCTCAAGCACAAGAGATGTAAGTTAGAGCTAATCTCCAGAACTTTAAAAGATTCTCTAATTGAACTGGGAAAGTTATATCATAAGCACTTATCTGAACTTTTTTTTCCCCTAATTTCCAAGAGTTGAATCGTATCTCCATGAAGTTTCATTTCAAAAAATTAAAGGGAGAAGAATATTAAGTTTGATCTCATCTCTAAATAGGAGCTTGGATATACTTGTACAACTCTCTGTATGTTTGCAATTTTACATACACATGTTTGTGCAGATACACAAAGCTCTGCGAGGATGGTCATGAAACTGAGGATTTCTCTTGTGTTTTTCGTCATTATTACTCGGGCAAGGATGAAATTTAGCTTGACCACTTAAGGATATTGCATTTGGAAGGTCCTCAAATGTTGGAAAAAGTTTTAGTCTATTTTGATATAATTAATATTCGCTGTAAATCAAATTGGGTTTGCATTAGCACTCCTGAGCTGCCATTGGACATTGTACTCGTTCCTTTGTATTTGGTAAATTAAACTAGATCTAAACTTTATTTCAAAAATAATTTTCTTTTTCTTTTTTATCTTCCATAAGATTTGGAGTAATCGCAGGAAACCTGCTCTGAAAAATATATACAAACTTTTGAAGTTTGAAGAGTCATAATTTTTTTTAAAATTCAGAGAATATTTCTTGTTTCCAGAGAATAGAGAAAACAAATTCTCTAGCCATTTCTTTTTGTGGAAAATATTTAAGAGATATGCAAGTCCTTCTTTAACCATGTGATGGAGATAAAAGTCTCAGAAAGAAGAAATTGGGGAAGCAATAGGGCTTTTCATCCTCTTCTAACGCGGCATAACTTGAGATATAAACGCTGAGTGTGTAGGGCTAAGGTACTTCATACGCTTTTTCGAGATTAAGCAGTTCGATATTATGCTTTTTTTATAACAATAAGGTTACAATAGTTAGTATTTTGCAGATGTTTTTATGGTAACAATGGTACATTCAAAGTTCTTAAATGCTGTTTTAGGAACGAATTTGATTATCAAAATTTTGTATGTTAATCTACACATTTAAACAAAAGACATGAAATTGTATTTCGCAGAAAAAATACTAAGTATTCCACCTAGTATTAATTTTTTAAAATTTCTGCTGAAATTTTGGGAAAAGTCCATTTCTGTCATGTCTGAATTATGAAACCAGTGCCCCTACTCCTTGATGTCTATAGTTCCCATTACATGTCTCATTTTTCAACCTTCTAATGAGAAATTTTCTTGAACAGTATATTCAGTCAACATCTTATGAAACCAGTAATGTTTCTAAAAATTGATAATACCATCTCTTTTTCGTTCACAATCTGTTTCGTAAACTCATTTCTAGACATTTCTTTAATCATTTAGCAACATTGTCTCCATCCCCACTTGAGTCATCCCCATGCTAGACAAGCTACCATCAATACCCCTAGCAAAGCATCCTCATCCTCTCCACTTCCAGCATGCCCCACTACAGGTCCATTTTCAACGTTATCTGGTTCAATTTCCATCTCTTCTTCTACTGGCTCTGTTGCAGGAACATGCCCATCAACTGGCTCATGCCCTGCCTCACCAAACACTGAATTCATCAACTGCCTCGTGAGTGGGCTCATGCACTAGCTCATCAAAAATTCCATCTACTACCTTTGGAGAGGAAGGAACAAATTCTCCTTCACAAACAAGTGTGGAAACAAGAAAGAAGAAAACCGACAAAAGAAATCATAACCTTTTGCAAATAGATGGAATTCGACCATATTTTACTTTATTTATACGATGAAAATAAGAAAAAAATAAAAAAAAATTGGATAATATTAAAACATTTGTCCTTTATATTTTAAAAATTAATGTGACAAAACAATATCTAACGGTTAATAAGCAAGCGTGGGGTCCATCTCCGGCCCCTTGGAGATGAAGGAACAAATTCACCTTCGCAAACAAGTGATCCCATTTCACAAAAAAAGCGTGACATGGTGACCCATCCTAACCTACCAATTTGACTTTGACTTCTCAGTACGGACAAACAACAAAATTCCAGTCCACCAAATTCCGTTCGGTTAACAAATTGGTCCCAAAATTTATGAACTTCCCATATTACCCTCACCTTTCCCTCTAAATTATGTAAATACCAAACAACCCGCAGGGACTAAACCCCAACACTTTGGAGTCGGGACTCACAAAATCCTTTAACTTAAACCGGAAGGAGCTGAGGAGCCAGAATCAGAAGTCGAAAGTTAGTCTTTAAAATGCCATTGCTGATTACAAGGTACGATTCAGTCCTCGCCTTTCGTTGATAATCTCTTCGTTTCTCTGTTTCCACGGATTGAGACGTCGGTCGAGTCCTGGTTCGTCAGCGCGGCCATGCACCGATTATATGTTGTTTAATTCTTCCTCATTTGTATAATGACTTCAAAAAATGCGTTTGGAGCCTCTTTGCTAGTGCTTGCTTTCGTCTATAAATAACTGCTTTCCGGAATACTTCCGAAGTGTGTGTGTATGTCTTGTTGTTTTGTCTTGGATGTGTTTTAGAAAGCATTTTTATTTCTCAAAGAAAATGTTTCATATTGACATGTAAATGATTTTATCTAATTAAAAAAAAAAAAGTGGTTTTGGTGGTGTCTAAAGTGGACCTAAGCTAATGCTGCATTTGAGAGTGTTGTAAAGATGTACTTATTGAGTGAATCCTTTCTTTATGAGGTCATTTCAAAGTGCTTTTGATAAAGTATCCATCAAGGGCCCATTTATAAAGTGATTAAAGGACTTCAATTAAACGCTACAAAGTTGATATCGAAGTAATTTTGGCGAGGTGTCTATTTTCATGACTGTAATGATATGAGTTTGGAATTTGTTGGTTCTCTGGTGAAGTTCATTGATGTTTAAGATTTAATTTCTAAATTTAATTTAGTTTAACTTTTTTTGGTTATTGATGACGTCCTGTATATTATTTTACATGCACATAAATATGGGAGGGTAATGCATTTTGTTGCACCTATGTAGTGGGGTTTGTGTAAATTATTTCTTTGAACGAGGCAAAAGAGTGTAGCATAGTATACAACAATTACAATACAATAACATACTCTGCATATTTGCAATACATATTGGTCCATGTAAAAACATGTATCATTTGGAGTTAACCTCCCATTTCCTAAGCGTTTGAAAACTGTGATTGTCTCTATGCAGGAGATTGGCGCTCTACTAATACAGTTGCTTAGTATATTATTTGTAGACCTGGTGTTTGCTAATGGAAGCAGGAGGGTCATCAGCTGTTTCAGCGAGAAACGCTACTATTACACCCAAGGCTATAATATTTCAAAAGTTTGGTAAGGAGGCTCTTTATACTGTAGACGAAGTGCAGGATAATGCTCAAAATGGATGCCCAGGATTGGCAATCCCTCAGAAGGGTCCTTGCCTTTATCGCTGCACTTTGCAGCTTCCAGATTTTTCTGTTGTGTCAGATACTTATAAGAAGAAGAAGGATGCTGAGCAATCTGCTGCTGAGAAGGCTTTACAAAAGGTTTGCCTTATCTTCATTTCCTTTAATAATTCTGATTATGTTTTCCTCTAGTAATTCTTATTATCTTTTTAGTTTGATTGACTCCATAATTTGGGAGTCTTCATTCCTGTTACCGTCTTTTGTCATTGTTATTATAATGCATGTATAGCCAAGTTATATGCTGGCATGTTCCTTTTTGCTATGTGTTCAATTGCTTAGATAGGCCTTGTGCTTTTGTATATTAATGTTATAATCGATCAAGTTTGTTTATGGGGCTGGATCGGTTAATGTTAGGGTTTTCCTTTAATAACTGAGTTTTCTATACCTCCTTTAATAAGATTAGTTCTTTATTGAAAAGTTGAGATGTTTATTAATAGAATTGCATATTCCAAAGGAAAAAAGAATTTTGCCTGAAACTTCTATCTGTGAAGCTGTTTGCTACAGGGTATTATTTTATTTTGTTTAATCTTTTTATTGCTTAGTAAATTCTAGGTTAAATTATTTTGAGATGGACTTATAATCTTGTTTTTCTTTTTCTTTTTTTTTTTGGGTCATTATATCACTTATTGTCTATTTATTTTTCTTATTGCAGCTTGGCATTAAGCCTTCAAGGGATAATCCCTCCTCAGAGGAAGCATTGGATAAATTAATTGCTTCTATAAAATACTTCTTTTCAAATGAGGTAGGTACCTGTTCCTACATGAGCTGTGAATGGTCTCTCTCTCTCTCTCTTTGTGTGTGTCTGTGTGTGTGTGAGAGAGAGAGAGAGAGAAATTCACTATATTAAAAGTCATTATAGTAATATCTTAAAAATGATTGGATGAGAATTATAACTTTCATTGAACTGGCATTTTTACAAACCGTAATAATTGCTGGATCTTGCACTGATCTCATTGCTACAATTTCTAATTCAATTAAAGAAGGGGTTGGATGCTCATATTTGCAAGCCTATGTTGTTATTTTTACTATTTTATCTTGGGGCATGGCTTATTACAAAGTGGTATAGTTTTTGTCTGGCTTTTCCCCTTTGCCAGAAGTATTCCCAGATTAATTTCATTGGAAGTTACAACGAATGTGATGTTATGTGGATACTTAGGAATTTGGGTTACTAGTGTACTTTTAGCTTTGATTGTAAGCAGCTGAGAATATGTTTAGATTGTCTGTTTGCAGTGAGTCTTAGCTTAAGTTTGACTAACTTTTAGAACTATCTAATGGAAAAGAAGATGACTAAAAGATAAATACATTCCCTCGTCCCTTGGTTATTAAGTCTGATGAGGAATGCTTCGTATGAGAATCCAAGCAATGGATTTTTTTTTGTCATGCTCTTGGATGATAATGTCATCTATTTTGTAATATTTTTTTCCCCTTCTGTCCTTTTCCGCTTTATACATTTGTTGTTCATGATGTTCATTTAATCTATGTAATGAATAAATTTCATTTCTGTGATTTTCTTACTCTTTTTTTTTTTTTTTTTTTTAAATAATTAAATGGTAAAGTTNATGTAATGAATAAATTTCATTTCTGTGATTTTCTTACTCTTTTTTTTTTTTTTAAATAATTAAATGGTAAAGTTCCTTTCATCTCCTCATCCACTGAGTGGTCACTTTAGAGCAGCTTTGCGGAGAGATGGTGATCTTTACGGTTCAGTTCCTGCTTCTGTCATTGCTGTATGCGATTCAAAGCTTAGCAGTATATGTAAATTGATTAATCCTAAGGTGGAGGTCAACCATTTATTGCTCATATCACATATCATGAGGGCCGCTTCTAGATTATTGGAGTTTGTTGTTACTTATGAGGGAGAGCTTTCAATATGGAGAAAAAATCCATATCCGACTAATATTTCAGAATCATCAGTAATTCAACAATCTGATTCTCCATATGGCAAATGTGTCACAGCCATACACATCCCATGTTCACTGGAGAAGCCCGTTCAGCCAATAAGTCTTAATGTTTCTTCAACTGGGTATTACCTGGACGTCATTGCACAAGAACTTGGTTTAACAGATGGAAACAAGGTTATGGTCTCAAGGTAGGTGGAATTATTATTTGGAAAAGCCAGGGAGATACATACATACGTACATATATATAATAATAATTCTTTTTAACTTTTTTTAACATTTTAATTTTTAATTTTGGCTTGTGAAGTTGGTGATTTTAAATCCTTTTACACTATACCAACTCATAGTTTTCTTTTCATTGGTCCCTAGCAGGACTATTGGTAGAACTTCTTCTGAGGTGAGATTGTTCTTTGCTGCTCCTAAGTCATTTGTTCTGGATCTGTCATCTGATCTTCTCAGTGTGAAAGAAGTTCAATATGAAGGTCTGCTGAATCCAAGAGCAAGCTACATTTATGGTCAAGATATATATGGTGATGCAATTTTGGCATCTATAGGATACACATGGAGGTCCAAAGATCTTTTCTATGAAGATATCAAGCTACAATCTTATTACAGGTGTCTTCTCATTTTATTTGCTTTGTCACTTCTATATTCTTCTCACAGAATGTTACTTTAGCCCTTATGTTAGATAATATTTTTCATCTTGGTTAAAGTTTATGAAGGCAATAAGTAATATTAAAGTTCAGCAATTTGCTTGATCCAATTTATTGTTTTTTTATTTTTTAAATCCCATCATTATCCTTTATATTCTCTTGTGATTTATTTTTTATTATTTATTATCTCATTTGCTCGTCATCAATTACCTCCTCGATAATAATGGGTCCACCATGCTTTTCCCTAAATATTTAGTGCTGTGACCATTTGTTTGTAAAAAATTATGGGGAAGGTCAGATGAATTAAAACCGCTGAAGACTATTGAGATCTCACATTTTTCTTTTTTTCTTTTTCCTGGTCTAGTTTAAAGGGATAATGATGCAGGTGTCTTTAACACCTGCAACTGTTTTTGCACGAACTTAGTTCCTCGTGAGGCATCATTCATTTCACTTTTTCTTAATTTCTTGTTTTATGTTGTATGTGTTGAATGATGCATCAGCCAGATATTTATTATAAAGAGAAGAAACTTTCAACTTCGAATTTTCTTAATTATATAATTATTTCATATCTGCTCACCAGGATGCTTATAAATCTGATGCCAAGTGGAGTTTACAAGTTGTCCAGAGAAGCGATACTTGCAGCAGAGTTGCCCCTGGCATTTACTATGAGAACAAATTGGAGAGGTTCCTTTCCTAGAGAGATCCTCAGTATGTTTTGTCGTTTGCACTGGCTGTCTGAACCTGTCCTTTCTACCGTAAGTATTCCTTTAGAAGCATCATCCGAATCATCAAGATTACACCGGAAGTTGATAATTTCAGAGTCAACTGAACAAGAGATGGAATGTACAATTGGAGGTGGCACTGCTACTAGTGGCCGAGAGCTGTTTAGATGTGAAGTAAAATTATTGTCTAAGTCTCAAGATCTAATTTTGGAGTGTTCACCAAAAGAATTTCACAAGAAACAGGGTGATTCCATACAGAATGCTTCTTTGAAAGTTCTCTCTTGGTTAAATGCATATTTTAAGGACCCAGACATGCCTTTAGAGAAGCTAAACCATTCTGCTTGTGCCCTTGACGTTAGATTTTATCCCCAAAACTTTTTCAAAAAGTTTGTGTTATGTCAATCTATTCATAATGTTGACCATAGTGAATCTCAAGGAAGCACATTACTTGAGTCAAATTGTATAAATATGCTAAATGCTTTACCAGAACATGGAGTTTCTTGTTTAAGCATAGGAGGTCCAGATTCTGGTGTCTGTCCATCTAATGGGTTCTTATTATTTATAAGTTATTCTGTCTCTTTGGTGATAGAAGGTGAAAATATGAAAGAACTTCTTGAAAGCAAGGAGGAGTTTGAATTTGAGATAGGAACTGGAGCTGTTATATCCTATATAGAAGCAGTTATAACACAGATGTCTGTTGGTCAGTCTGCATGTTTCAATACGCTGTTGCCCCCTCAAGAGTTGATTTTAGCTACTGCTGATGATTCTGTTAGAATTCGTTCATTATTATTATCAAGTGAGTTCCCCACTCATTTTATGTGAATTTAGGAGCATTAATTTTGTATTTGTACTTCTTTTCATTAAGCAGTTACTGACACCTAGAAATGGACCATCTTTCATGATATGCAATCAGCAAATTCTGTCTGTTACTCTAAGTTGGTGCTATTAGTTCATAAATTTTTAGTCATGATTTATTTGTAGGTGTACAATGTTGGAAGTGTATCACCTAGGAAATAGAATGAAAGAACTGTATGTATTATATGCTGGATGTTAATCTTTTAAATAAATTTTGAAGGTTGGATTCTATTGTTTAGCTGATACTTGCAATTGGTTGAAAATTTTTATGAATATCTTCCTATATGGTGTTAATTATTTAGTGATAAACAGCATTGCTTACATTTAGAAATAACATTCACAGGTGTGTTTGTCTTTATGCTGTTCAAAGTGGTGAAATGTCATATTCTATTTATTAATTGTTTTGGAAAAAATAAGTTACTACTCAAACTTATTAGAAATTTCTGGTAAATCACAAATTCTAGATGAAATCTTTTGACATATAAGTTTCGTCTAATATATAGTTTCTAAAGTGATAAATGGAGCTAATTACTGTTTCTTTTATAGCTCTGCTCTAAATATTGCTTCCAATACTTAAACTGCTGGTGTATTGGAAATGTGTATCTTCTTACTTCGCAGAAACCTGCTGCTTGGAGTACTCTATAACTTTGTTGCGGACAACAGAACCCGCAGAGGAAAGAATGGAGCAAGCTCTTTTCAGCCCTCCACTTTCTAAGCAACGGGTGGAATACGCATTGCAGCACATTAAAGAATCTTGTGCCACTACTTTGGTATATGTTTAAAGTTTATCATGCTTTTGATTATTTATGTTCATATGGGAACTGACTTTGGATTTTTATTTTGTCTGTTCTTGTTGCAGGTTGACTTTGGATGTGGTTCTGGAAGTTTACTGGACTCTTTATTAGATTATCCTACATCTCTTGAAAAAGTTGTTGGTGTTGATCTCTCTCAGAAGAGTCTTTGCCGGGCAGCTAAGGTCTTGACTATTACTGCAATGGAATATTGTAATCAGAGATTTTTACTATTTTTTCTAAACTCCTTTTTCTAGTCTGGATTGTTTCTTTAATTTATGATCATTCATTGGTCAAACATAAGTTATCTTGAGGTGTTCATCAGGTTGTTTCTCAACATGTAATATGTTATGAAGGCTGGTTATATTGCTTGAAAGGTCCAATAATTGGTGTCTTCATGACAAAGGGATGGCATTAACTGTTACTGACATAGGATTTTATCTGCATGTTGCAACGGGGGGCTGCTTTGTACAATCTGTGGCAATTTTTGTTACAAGGAAGATCCATGACACAGTGGGATGCTTCCAAGGGCAGAAATATTGTTCATGAATCATGCAATGTTGCAGACATATATCATAAAAGAGTTTAATTAAACAGAGTTCAATTAGGTGGCTCTAACTACAAGCATTAAAAAATTTCCAACTTGTTTGTCTCCTTACACACCCTCCCAACCCACCCCCAAAAAAACAGTAAGTATGTTTTTTTATGAATAGTGTGTAGATGAGGAGATGGAATGATTTAATCCTTTGCAATAAGTGTGTGGATTAGGATTTGGATTTTATCAGCATGTTTCCCCTTACAATGTCTCTCTTTCCTAATTACTTAAACGCTTTCTTAGCTTAATATTTTGGATTTTGTTGCTATGCAGATACTTCATTCAAAACTCAACACAAATTCAGATGCTGTTCCGCCGTGTACTTGTGTCAAATCTGCAGTTCTTTATGATGGCTCTATTACGGTTTTTGATTCTCGAGTGTGTGGTTTTGATATTGGTACTTGCTTGGAGGTATTCCTCAACTCTCTGAGAATGCTTTTCGGTGTTGTAGTTTGAAAACAACCTTTTAATAATAATACTTGTACTTTGGAGAACTAAAGAAGAAAACTTTTGTATTCCATGACTCAGATATATTAAAAAAGGGAAGGTCTGATTATTATCTATGAGGGACCTCTTAGCTAATATTAGCATCATGTATTTTTTTTTAGCACCTGAATAATGAGTATAAAATATCTGAGTTCTGTTACTGCAAATTTTATCGGATGTCTGTCCAGCTATAAATATATGCTATCGATGCTCTTAATTTCCTGATCACTGCTACTATGTACTGCTAGCATATTATGTTATCCTTTTCCAACTATCTGCAATTGTGTAAATTGGGTCTACTAGCCAAGCATGTAGAATGCAAATTCTTGCTTTACTAAATCTAGACATACTGTCAGATATAATTGATTAATTTTTTTCCCTTGATTGAACTTATTTTTATTATAGGTAATTGAGCATATGGAGGAGGATGACGCTTGTCTGTTTGGCAACATTGTGCTAAGTTATTTTCGTCCACGAATTCTGATTGTTTCCACCCCAAACTATGAGTACAACGTGATACTCCAGGGATCTAATTTAACAAACCTAGAAGATGACCCGGATGAGAAAACACAGCCACTGTCTTGTAGGTTTCGTAACCATGATCACAAGTTTGAATGGACTAGAGCGCAGTTTAACCGCTGGGCATCTGAACTAGCAGCAAGGCATAATTACAGTGTTGAGTTCAGTGGGGTTGGTGGTTCTGCTAACACAGAACCAGGATTTGCTTCTCAAATTGCTGTTTTCAGAAGCAGTTTGCCTCCCGAGGAAGATAATCTGCCTGAGGACGGAGAGTTAGCACAACCCTATAAAGTTGTTTGGGAGTGGGACGCTAGCAATTGGTCAAGATCTGCTCTTTGATAGCTAAATGAAACTAACAGCTTTTTTTGTCGGCGCATCTTTTTTTGTTGGCGCACGAGGGAAACTTTGCTTATAGTTCTACGGTAGCTATTTGCATATAAGTGATAGCTCATGATACAGATGTATGTTGACATGAACATGGGATGGCATGTTTTACATAGAATCACATGAGAAAAAGGTAGATAATTAGATGAAGTAGAAGTGTTATAGCGAAACTTATTGCAGGAGGGGAGATTGACCTCATTAAAATTACTCTCTGGAGGTTCGAAGAATATCCAGAAACTATTAACAGTCACTTAGAGGATTGTTTGGATGAAGTAGCAAAATATGTACAGAGCCTGATAAATGTTGTCTACGTACTCGAGTAAAATGAATCACTAAGAAAATGGCATATGCTACGGATTATTTTCTGAACATGAATGGCTTCCTGGACTTCTTTTTGGTTTACTTAGAAAATTGCACGAGAGGATTTAATTTTATTATAGTTTTTGTACTTACCTTCTTAAGTATTCTTGTCAAGGTCTCTGAGAATTATAGTTCACTTCATGCTTATTAAGTTTATTAAATTCAAGTTGATATTCTAATTTCTCTCTTGATTTATTTGGCATTTAAATTTAGATAATTAATCATTTGGCATGTCAGTAAAGGTCATTATAATTAGTTATTTGCCTTTTGGTTTTATATTTTTGATTAATTTGATTCATAATTAATCAAACATATTTATAGAATTATTCTTATTTAATTCATAATCGATTAAATTTACTACATATAGAAGTTTTTATTTAGGATTGAATTCCTCATATATTGACTTACATATGTATTTATTTTAGAAAATTGAATTACTAATCAATCAAATATACAGAAGTTTTATTAAGGATTAGAATGGATTGACTTCAATGAAGTTAATGTAATGATTATAATTATGTTCAATCAAACTAAACATTGAAGTTCTCTATTTGATTCCTAATCAACTAAACTTTATACAGAAGTTTTTATTTATAATTTAATTACCAATCAATCAATTAAGTGGTAACCGTTTATAGGTTTTATTTGAATTAAATTAACTTCAATTAAGGTAATTATACATAAGTAAATTATATAAATTAATTCATATTAAAAAAGATAAGAATTGATGAAATCAACTAAATATGGAAATTATTTGATTATGTTATTAAATTTAATAAGGAAAAATTAAATTAAATATAACTCCGGTTAGTATGTCGGGTCTGGGCCCGGACTTGCCCGGCTTGGACCGAGTCCTGGATTAATTCCTTGATTTTTCGAGTTATTACTCGGCCAGAGCAACTGGGTATTTCGAGGCCCCTGCCCTAGCCGGCTTTGTCCGCTCCAGCCTTTTAACAGTAGGGGTATTTAACTATTTCTTAAACCATAGAAATTTAATTAATTAGCTTAAACTTTAAAGAAAGAATTATAAAATGGACCTAAATTAATAAAACAATTGAAAATTGATTTACTTTTAAATAATTTAAATATTATTATCTAGTTGATGATATATATATATATATATATATGATAATGTCTGTTAGATAATGTTAGATGCATGTGACATTTTCTAAGGATGTATTGGATAATGGACAGAGACTATGATCAAATTAAAAAAATCCCAAACTTTAAGTGCTTCAATAATAACACCCAAAAA
>JANKKB010028736.1:0-16455 GCA_026225775.1 Bursera palmeri | reverse complement strand
TTTTGTGTTTGTGACATGATGATCATGATTATTATATAGAAACAATTTCAACTTTGCTATACATGATATCATAATCTTGAAAAAGCAAATATAAATGTATTAAGCATAATCATTACACCTCATTCTCGCATATATACTTTTTGAGAAATAGTTTTCTTGTTTTATACAATATTGAAAATGAATATACACGTAAAAATATACGTTCAATTACTACCAATATCGAGAAGATACATAAAAAAACAATATAATATCGATATTAATTAAATAATAAAATTTCAAAATATCTAATTTTTTTAGTATATTATATTTATAATATGCTCGATTGGTTAATCAGTATCATGCTTAAAAATTGAAAACTCATTGTTAAATCAAATACAGATGAAAGGTGGACAATTAGAATAGTCTGACCCTCAGTTTATCACTTCTTATAAATTAATAAAAACAAACAATACATTATAACTTCGTACAAATATGTGACCTACATTCATATGACTTTAGAATTCAAATAATAGTACAATTCATTAACATAAGATATATTTAAAAGTTAGAAAAAATAATGCAATTTTTTGAATTTTTTTTTATCCTAAGTTCAGTGCTAATGGATAGATATATGTAAACCTTTTGTGGAACTCCAAAGTGTAAACCACTTGCTATTTGTTGAGACATCTAAGTGCTATATTGGGTGAAGCATTATCGCTATGTAGTTGAATTTAGTTATTAATTGACCAATGGGAGGAAACTCTAGAATCATTATAGAGAGTGATCAAAGTAGAAATGAGAAAACAGTTCTCAAATATTGTATTTTAGATTATAGATTTAAATAATTGAATTACTAGAATAAACTAAATTTAATCAAACAATAAATTAATATCTTGTAAAAAATGTAAATAATTTATCCAACCTTGAGAGTCTTTTTATAAACGTGTTCAACGCGTTGTTAAATAAATATGTTCGATAATGTTCGATGTGTGCCAAATGATATATACATTCGTTGACTTGAGCCTTATGTCTCTATACTTTAGAATTCGGGTAAATTTTTGACACTTGGCGATGTTAAACTTAATTAAGCCACTGAGAAAATTAAGATTAAGTTAGAAAAAAAAAATCTTAACGTAACATTTTTTGTATTTTCTCTTATATCTTTTATCTCTAGTGTGGTACTGTTGGTCTTGAACAAAATGAGTGGCCTGCTAAGAAAGAGTAGCCCAAACTTTAGAAAGCCCAACTCAATCCAAGTCAGCCCATTCTCCTCACCCACCAGCTTAAGATTTTATCTTTGCTACCTTAATTTAATTAAGATAATTTTATCCTATGGAATTTAATGAAATTTTTAAAGAAAGAGATCCCATCAATTCTTTAAATTAAGATTAATTAATCATTTATTATTATGATTAATTCCTCGTTTATTATTTTACTAGCGTGATGAGTCATGAGAAGTGCAAAGAATGAAAGGTGAAACAATTATTATGCCATTGTGGATCATTCCTAAAATTTGAGTGCTTGTATGAAAGAGATAAAAGTGATAATCAGAACAAGTCTTATCACTTACTCACACATTGCATCTCCATTGCATTACTTTGATACCAAAGAAAATTAAAATATTTTATAATAAAATTTTACTAAAAAACTAGTAGTGTTTCTCTTGTTTTTTAAACTTAACCGCTTCGCATTAATTTATAAAAACAATTCTAAAAGTTCCTAACTCATCTGCTATTGTGATTCTTTATCCCTTTCACAAGCAAACTCCGTCAAAATCAAATGAGTTTTAGACCTTTCACAACATTATATCCAAAATAACACAATACATCACTAATATATAATATGTACTATTAATTAACAAACTCACAAAATGTAGACTAGACAATATATACATATAAACACGAGATGCAAAAGATGATGTCTCTTTACACACATTACATAACCAACCTCATGAATTTAATCTCTGAGCTGCATGAAAGCCTGTAATGAGGGAGAGAAAATAGGAAAACATAGAAAAGAGTGAGTAATAAAGCTAAGTGGATATCAATTTTAAAAATAAAACATATCTCTCAAAATCATATAAATATTGAATCTTAAATCTGAAATAGTATAACTTTACTCTTGTAAAACATGTATATTGTTCATATCATAAAAAGTCATATCAATATGAACATAAAATGTCACATCAATATCAAATAACATGAAAATTAGTGTGATTTCAGTTGTATAAGAGCATCCAACGCAAAACAGCCTTTCATTCCCTTGTTAGGGCTAAGTCGAATCATGCCTGAACCTTCTTGAGTAGTGAGCCATACCGCGTAGCTCCTAGCAAGGGCTTCAAGATCAAAATAATGCCCGCCTCACTTGCTTTCTTTACTGCACAAAGGCATAAGCAAAGTCAAGGGATATCCTTCTAACTACTGGTAGTGATCGAGACTAAGCAAGTTACCTTCATTCAACAGATTTGTGGTTGAGTCAATAACATGCTCCGGGTTGGGAATCTTTGCTTGATATTGATATTGGAAAACCACACCAAACTAATACCTAAGAAATATTTTATCATACTAGTACCTATGATAATATATTATACCCGACAAGATTTAACATCGCACCTATAGAGGAAAACTCTAATATGTAATACATATACACATAACAATATCTTCATATGTATATATGTATGCACATAACAATAACTATACATTATGTTGGGTCAGGGAAAAAATTATTATATAAAGTGAAAAACTCATCATATTGATAGAGAAAAGGTAAATATTATCTCTAGGGAAGAGTATTTCATAAGGTTGTTTAAAAATCACTTTTTTCACTTTTTCATTAAACATAATGTCAATTTTATGTTTAATATCATTATAATTTCATTTCTAATATTATCTCTAAGGAAAAGTATTTCATAAGGTGGTTTGAAAATCACTTTTTTTTCACTTTTTCATTAAACAGAATGTCAATTTTATGTATAATATCATTATAAATTTATTTCTAATATCACATCAAATCTATAATTTTTAAAAATAATTCTAAAAACCGTTTATCAAAAACCTACACATAACTTATATAAATAAGTTCATGATGCAATTATTCATAGTCAATAAAATAATATTAACCAATAAAAATTATTTACGTACAAACTACTGTTGCTCAAGTTTGACTAACCTCTAGATCCTCTGATTGATCACTGAATCACCACTTACAAACTATTGTTGTTTAAATTCGATTAACCTCTAGATCCTTTGATTATCACTTTAAAATAATAGATGAAATTTTCTCTTCTATTTTCTTTCTCCTTCTCTTTCACCTTCCCTTTCCTTTTTTCTTTTCTTTTTCTTTCCTTTTTCTCCTTTTCCTTTCTTTTCGCTCTCGGTTTTTCTCTCTTTCAAATTTTGGCTTTCGGGTTGAATTCAGCAAAAGCAAGCATGTGACTAAAATATAAAGAGCCCACCGCTTGAAGAAGGCAGCTCACAAGCTGCTCATGATGAACTAGGTGAAGTAGGCAGCTTTTACTTGCTGCTTTCTAATCAAACCAGCAAAACTGGTTGCTTGTGGTTCAAAGCCAAGTGCATGCAATTACATTATCAATTTGAGGTAGTGAAAAGAATTAAAGTTGCCAATTAAGATAAGTAGATTGAAAAGAATTAAAATTGTAGAGACCAAAAAACACTAACCTAGAATACCTAAAAGGATTATGAGAGATTTAAAATTTTTCATTGAGACGTAATTTAAATGTAAGAAATAAATCTTAAATTATTTCCTACTCTGCTCGTTATTATGATCACATGGATTTGCATAAGTAATATAAGGATAGCAAATTTTTTTCATGCTTGGAAGAGTGTTTTAAATAGGATAAGAAAGTTGATCAGACTGACTGCAGACGATATGATCCTGGAGCGTAGGAGAAGATTCATCTCGAATTAAAACACATTTTATTCCTTTATCATTTCGACAGAATGGTTTCTGCTAGGGGTGAGCATAGGTTGGGTCGGGCCACTCAAGTTGGCATAAATGAAACCCTGGTTCTGTTCGGTTAAAAATGAATATGATATGTTCAGGTTTGATCAAGTTATGCAGGTAAGTCAATTTAGTCGCTTTTTATTGATCGGGTTTGGATCATGTTTGAGTCAGGTTCAAGAAATTAACAGTATACAGTAAATAAAATTTTTTACATAATACATATAAAATGAGATGTAGACTAGTGATAACATTACAAGAAGTATTATTGGGTGTGAAGGGTTGGAACTAGTTAGGATACAAATTTGTTAATAATTAAATTGATGGGAGTCTTGAAAAATAAACTTTCTGAAAGTCTAAGCCGATGATTCATAGGAAATTAAAACAAATATTCAAAATTAAGAAAGCAATTGCAAAAATAGCCAACCCATCATTTTCTTTTTATTTTCCTATCAAATTAAAAGTAAATGGACTAAAACACCCCCAATATATATAAACACTCCTCTCACACTCACCCTCTTCAAACCCACCCTCTCTCACCCACTCACTCACCAACCGATCACAAACTGACAATGGAAAGAACTCAGTGGTAGTGGCGGCGGCATCGACGGATAGAATTCCAATAGAGACAAGGTTTGAATCCTCTCCTCTATTATGTTGTATTTGTGTAGTGTAGTGGTTGTGTAGGAAATATGTGTGCTTTCTGGAGTTGTGGAGTTGTATGCTTTTTGTTTGAAGGAAAGATACGTGTTCTGTTGGTGTTTATGTTTGTGTTTGTGTGTGTAGTTGTAAAGAATGTGTTGTTAATGTGTGTTATGTGTGTGTGTTTGTGTTTGTGCGTCATGTTGTGTGTATGATGTGTTTGTGTGTATAAAGTGCTAACATTTTTGTTGTTGCGTGTGTTTGTAGTGCATGTAAATGCTACATAAACAATGTGTATTTGTGTTCGGGCGATTTAAAGGCTAACATTGTTGTTGTTGTGTGTATGTAGTGCATGTAAACATGTTCAGGCGGTTCTGGCAATAGAACCGTTTTATTCCGATCGATTTTTTTTAAAGAATACTATAATAAATTATTTTTAAAAATACATAAACAAGTAAAAATAATAACAATTTTTTATTAGTGTCTTTATCGAAAATTGGACCGGACTTATGGAGTTATTTTCTTTCTTTTTCTTGATTTTGTAGATTGAAATGATAACTCCTAAAGTAATTTTGAACATGAAGACGAGGGTCAAACAACATTACAACAACCATGCTACGAACATGTCAAGTTTTCAAAGCTATAAAACTGCTTAGGGATAAGCTTATTGCAAGGTAGCGTGAGTTATTCCGTACTATATGTTTCGACCACTTTGTTGATATTCTTGACCTAACGTTTCCTGAAAATTTGGTCCATGAGATATTACTTAGAGAAGTTGAGACGGTTGGTCTCTAAAGAAGATTTGGTTTTTTAGTTCAAGTATGTTATTACATATTCCTTACTATTTATTTATGACTTTTATCATTATCAATTTGTTTTAAGTGTGTATAATACATTAACCGTTTATATATGGATTGAAAATTCAAGGAAACTTGTCAGGTTCTCCTGCTATGAGTTTGACCTTATAACGGATTTACGTTTTGGATGACGTCTAGAGTTCCAGTCCAAAGCCCTACCAAGACTTAGAGACGCATACCTTTTACAGGAACATCAAAAAATTTCGGATGTGGATAACGTCATGGATCGTTTGGATTTTACTGAAATCCTTGATGAGGATGCTGTTGGCGATTTTTTACTTTTTAGAGCGATTCCTTCTATGTAATAGTAGAAGGCTATATCGTTCGCTAGATTTTTTTAAGATGGTTGATGATTTGGACATCTTCAACAATTATCCATGGGGTTCAAAATATTTTGTTGCGATGTTTGACCAGCTTTCCACTGTTATAAATGGAAGAAGGGGCCAATATGAAGCACAAAAAAAGAAGAAAAAAGGTCAACTTGTGACTGAAAATTACGACTTGTATAGTTGTCCTTATGTGTTTCAGTTATATCTCCTAATCTCTCCATCTTTATTCATAATTTATCCTAAATATCAATATTTGTAGTTGACTAATGTTCATCAGGTCGCATTGTGGACGATTCTTACCAGTAGGTTCCCTCGTATTTTGAAGTGGATAACCACTCACACGTTAAACACTACATATGTGAAGAATTTGTTGTCAGCACGATGTAAGGTGAGAACACTTTTGACCTACTTCTTTTATTAATCTGTTTGACAACTCGTAATTGATTGCTTTTTCTTATTGTTAGCATAAGGCCGAACACCGATTACAAAGTTGGTGGCTACTCCCGTGGAGGTTGAGCTCCCACGATATCAGAAACTAGTCGCAACTATTGGTGTCTCAATTAGGGTTAAGTTGCCTAAGGTACTAATGTTAGAGATATGTCGTCTGAGTAAGACATATTTCCTAAAAATATAAATAGTAGAGTGAAATAAATAGTAGTTATTTTATTTACTAATACATCGAGTCTATTTTAATCTCTATTTTAACATTAATGGTCAAAAGTTCCAGAGCTTGAACAATAATTAAATTATCAATTATATGAAGTTGTTATATATGGGAGACCCGAAACTTAATTAAAGTTCAAATTTTGTTCACAATCTATAAAAAGAGTTGGGCTCTCGCTCTCTTAATGGAGTGAATGGCGTGGCTGGCTTTTACTGATGAGTTCATTGTGTGAGCAGTTCAGGAGAGGATGCCTGTATACGTGTTTGGAGGATAACACAAGAATAAGAAATATTGCCACCCATATGCCTAATGCAGGTTTGCGACAAGAAGCTTGGAAAATGAGGTTGCACAGAGGAAAAAAATTAAAACAATTATAAAAAAGATTGGAAGATAATAAAAGAAAAGTGATGTTTGTTCAAATGAATTATGTTGTCAGTTTAATACAACTACAGGGAAGGATTTTGTTGACCTTGGCACAATTCTAAATTTTAGTAAGGATTTTATTATGTGGGTTCCCATATGACATTCATCACACGAACGATTTACTCACCATTAGCTTAGGATTTACTAATTCAAAGTCCATATTTTAAAAGTTATGGATATTTTTATATTCAGGTTCAGAAATGTAATTACTGCACTTCATGCACATTCAGGAAATTAAGGGAAATTTAGTCTAATACAAGTTTGAGTACTAAGTAGTTAAGGAGCTTGGTAAATATACATGAACTTCCTTAACTAAGATGTTGATCACCCTGTCTAAATGATAAAGTAGCGCAGAGGAAGAGTATATCATCAGTAAGATCATTAGGAGAAATGTACATAATAGTTTCTCTATGCATTGGCAAGCAGTTTTTGCATCTGATAATTGTACAAAAGATCAAACATCAGTAAGATTCAAAACATCGAGATCAAACAAGATGCAAAAACTGCTTCCCATTGCACAGAGGATTTCCTCCGGAGAAACTATTGTAGAGAAAAGCCTCAGCAGCCGAGGGAAGTTACTTATAGAAGATAAAGGTGATTTTGTGCTTCCTTTTTCTTACAAGATTTCAGGTCTTAGTTAACTTTTGACCAAAAAGTTAGTCTTACTACCACTCATCTGTTGTATTATGTTGCCTCTAAATTGATGAGTGTTTCCGTAGAGTCTGTTTCTTTTATTTGTTTTTATTGCACGGGCTTTGTCAATGACAGAATGCCACTCATGTTGCTAGAGTATTGAAACTGAACTTTAAGGTAACTGCTACAGCTTCTCTTCGTTGCTTACATATTGGTAAAGTCCTTGCGCTTGTAATCTACTAGTTATTATTGCATGTATTCCTTCTTTTCTTCTCAAGTGGGCAACAAAATTTATGCTTGGTTTGTCCTCACAAATGGCCATTGACAGATCAATTCTCCTTTTTCATTTGGTTTTTCTTTTTTAAAAGTTGAGTGCATAATCGATTGTTGACCACTTTTACCTTATTAGGTGATTTGTCAGTCAACTTAGGTTACCGGTCTCGGCTGCTGTTCCACCTTTTCTTTTCATCATTCTGCCTGTACTCGACCAGCTCCTAGCATCAGTCTTTCACTGTGTGACATGCTTTATGGTGATAATACTAATTTCAGTCATTTTTCAGAACCCTCTTCTTTAGGCTAGTATTAACATGGTTTAATCTGTGTTGCTTTTGTTCCTGAAAGTTTAATGTAGCAATCCCATTCTTTTCAATTATATTTTTTCCTTGCTGCTTCTTAGAAAGTGGTAGCTATATTCATTAACAAATATAATCAAGTCATTGAAGTTAAAACTCACCCAAGACTGCTTTCTAACATATTTTCTGGGCTCTACATGTTCATATAGATGCTATCAGGAGTAATTAGTTAAGGGTTAATTAATAATTTAATACAAACAAATAACTAGTTTTAAGCAGCAAAATGCAAATTGTTTCTGAGAGATGGTTTTAGTTTACCAAAATGCTTCCCTTGTGTTCTTTAATTGACATCTTTCCCTTTCATTATGCATTGTTTTGTATTATGCCAGATTAGACAGTTTCTTCTATCATGTGATAAATTCTAAATAATTGAGAAGAATGGATAGCATACAAAAATTATTTCTAACCGTGGTATGGGTTTTTTTTTTTAATTAATTCTTTGAATACACGGAGATTCGGGCTATGTTCCATTCCATCAGTACTGCAAGAGAGAGCTAACATCTTCCATCCGTTAATCATTAGTCTTAGCCTGACCAAAATTGTGACAAGGTCAAAAAGAGAATATCTTTGGCTATATTATAATTGTTGTGTAACATGGGAACCATATGAAGCTATTGGTTCAAATTAACCCACAAAATAGGTGATAAATAGTATATCATCGGAGGGATAAAATGTTAAATGCTTAAAATTGAACAAAACATATTTCTTTTGTTCCTCTGGCCTCTGTTTTGCTAACTTGGGTGGTTCAGTCTTTTTATTTTATGTGCTTTCAAAATTGAAAGAAAGGCAGGGATTGTTACATTCCAATACTATAGGCAAACATTTATAAGCTAAATTATGAGTTTTTTTTTTTTTTTTTGGGGGGGGGGGTGGGGGGTGCTTTGCTCTGTATCGTTGACCTATTAATCTAAAACGTAAGACAATAATCCTGATCACTTCTAGCTCTTCCAAACTACAGTCTTTGCTGAGATATTTAAATTTTGTGTATTTATGATCAGTGTTTTCTAATATATTAAGTCTCTCATTTACATATATAATTTTGTACATGTACATGCCAATGGATATTCAGTAGATTGACTTTTGTTCCATTTTATTATAAAAAGAAAATGGATAAGTACAATGTGCTATGGAGTTTCTTTTCATTTGTAGAACTAACTACCATTCAAAGTGTGATTAGCTACTACTCTTGTCATAAATTACCTTCGTAGTAGATTTACTAAACAAATAATTTAACCAAATATGCATAGATCGTGTTATCTGAAACACTAGAATCATAGTCAGAGAATAGATTCCCTGCACGCATGCTCTTTAATTAAACAACCTGGATGTCATTTCTCGGACTGGGAAGCATATTCCTAATGTATATTCAACTCCAATTTGTATAATACAAAGTTGTACCAACAAAAATACCTTTTAAAAAAACCAGAACTTGCCATATCTAGAGATTTTATTGAGATTTGACCGGTTTGATTTGAGCGTTCGTTTAAAGTGCAAGTCGAAAATCCCTGTAGATCTGCCACTCCAGGCTCCAGTGGCCTCATCTATTCCACTATTTAGTCTGTCCCAGTGGCTTTTTGAAATTTGAATGCCATCATGGCCTTGTGAAAATTGTTAAGGAGATGAGTTGATCCACCCATAGTTGTATTAGATAATGGTCCTCTTTATGTCGGTGACACTATTGACTAACGTGTACACAAAATAAGCTAGAAAATAACACATGCTCATGTACCAAACTTGCACAGGCACACACTTTGGGCACAATGATACATTGTCAACCCAGCTGTTCTAGCTGTTCCTATTCTCTCTGTACAAAGTGTCATCATGAATCTGCACATTCACGGAAACCAATGTCACCTTGTCTGTTAATGGAATAATTTAAAGGAACTTTAAATTAAGCGTGGTTCTCAAAACCATAAACCAACACATAAAATATTTAGTCTCCCTTTCTGATTATTTACTAGTACAGTAGTTCTTGTGGTGTAAAACAGATCAAGTCAGTCCACCAACAAAGAAAAACAAAGCAGAGAGTAGATTGATTGAAAAAGAAGAGACATCATATCTTAACAACTACACACACTGATAAGATTCACTAGGAAATCCCACCTCCAACCTATCCCTCCACACCACACCTACAGAATACTGTCAAAAGTTACAACTAGCTCCACTAAGAGAGAATTTCAAGTCAAACACTGTTCTCCCTCTACATACTTTCCATTACATTATTGTGCAGCTGCCTGTGTTTTCATCACTAAACATATGGGTTGCTGCTGAGTGCTCACCACCATAATTGGGTTGTTCAGGGTAGGAATATGGAGCAGGACTATAATTATAGAAGTATCCAGTGTTAGGAGGAATAAAAGGGGATCTATGATACATCATCTGGGGTTGTTGCATGGCATGCCTGTTCTGCATGTTCATGTTCATCATCATTTGTGATGGATTGTTGTATCCATTCATGTTCATGAGCATGGATGATGGATGTTGACCGGTTGCATAACCACTATTTGGGAACCCTGCTGCAGGAGAATTCTGGTATACATTGTTGGGTTGAACTGCTTGAAACCCTGCCAGACCATTGCGATTGCCTCCTAAAGGAGCAGCATTCGTAATATTAGCAGCGTTTCCATGAAAACCAGCAAGACCCATCATAGCATTAATGTCATTTGCCCTTTTGCCATCCCCAGCAGCATTGATGTTTCCACCACCTAAAACATTATTCATTTTTAGAGCGGCCATTGCTTTCTGATCAATCCCACTTGGATTAATAACCTTCATTCCCATACTCTGATTTGGGTTTCCTTTCTTTCCAGCATTTGCACTTCCAACGTTATTGTTCATTTTATTATTATTATTATTGGAGGCTGCAGCCATGGCTCCTGCACCTTTCTTAGCATTATTTGCATCAATAGCTTGTTGATGTTGCCTGAGCAAACCCAATGGACCCAACAGCTCCTCCTCTTCATCATCTTCTTCATCCTCATCAAAATAGTCATCGTCTTCCTCCGATATGAAAGTAGGGAACTTTTGCTGGTTCTTAAAGGCCTCAAGGCCCTTGATCAAACCTTGCTTTTGGCCTTTGATGTTGTTCTTGTCATCTTTGATGCAGTTGTTCTTTTGCTTTTGGTTTTGGTTAGATGATTTTTGGGACCAAACCTCAGCGTGTTTCCCAGCTCTGACCAGTTTCTTGATCAAAGTTGCAGGACCGACACTTCCTGAAACGGTGACTTTCTGCTGCTCTGCATCTATATTTACTTGGAAAACACCTGCAACAAAGGAGACAGAAACAAAAGGAAAAACACAGATAAATTAGACATAGATCAACTAGTAAGACCAGTGAGTGAGCTAAAGACTACCAAAACTTGTGTCGCTTCTTCCAGAACAGTACAAGTCTATCAATAATTTCTAATTTACCAATGGCGTTTTCTCATAGGAAGTCAAAAGATAGGTCAGCCCAGATCATCATCCCATACAATGCGAAAATAATTAACTCAAAAATCTTCCTTTTATCCAAATCCCAGGCAGCTAAGATAAATCATAAACAATTCAGTTAAAGAAACTGATACCAGAACTAACAACTTAGACACAGTAAAAAAGTTCTGGTTGCTGTAATAAATGACCAGAATAACTTATCCTTTAGTACATGGTAATGGTTTGCAGAGAAAATGAAAACTTGACTCAAGAATAGAAGGCCAGATGGGAGTATAATAATCTGAGTTCAGTTTTTTTTCTTTTAGTTCATTATCCAATCTCCCTCTTTCCCAACATTGTCTTAGCACCCAAACAACACCTCAGAGAATATTATACTTGATACAAAAAGCAAGCAAAGCACTCCACAGTAAGATAAATACTAACAAAGAAAAAAAGTTTAATACTTTGAAAAGGTAACCGAAAAGTGAGCACCTTCAATTCTCTGGAGGAGTTTCTTAACTTTCTGCTTACACCCATCACAATGTATGTTCACTTTGAGAACACAAGTCTGCAGGACAAAGCAAACAACAAAAACAAGAAAAAAGGTTCTTAAGGAAAAGAACACAATCCACTTTGCTAGAAATAAAAATAATAATAAAAATGAGAGAAGACTTAAAGAGATAAAAAAAAGAGAATGCGGGTTAGGTTAATAGAGAGACCTGGATCTTGAGAAGCTTAAAATCTTCTTCTTTAGTCATTTCTTCAGAGGGTATCTGTTTGTTAATGAAAGTCTTAACTCTCAAGAGAGGAAAAAAATGAAAGTAAACACACCTAAAGCTAGTGGGGGGGTTAAAATCTGGTTGTGGGAATGTGAGAAAGAAAATGTTAGCTAAAAACTCCTAGAAGATTTTATAGATTCTTAGTCGTTGTTTCACTTCTTAGCTTCTTGGAGAGTCTGCAGCTGTTCTCATAAGAAAACAAAAGACAAGCACATGGGTGTTGGTGCTTCAGAGCTAATAATTTTATAAGCTATTATATAGGAGCACAAAAGGAAGCCTAAGAGATGAAGAGAAAATCAAAAAATGAGAGAGAAAATGAAAGTCAGAGAACCAAGCTGAGAAGAGTAAAAGGTGGGAGAGAGAAATTGAGTGAAATGATGTGATTTAACGTTAAATACTGAAAGAGGGGGGGGGGGGGGGGGGGGAACANGAAGCTAAACAATAAAAGAAGAACAGCGACTTGACAGGCCGACTTCTATCTCTGTCCTCTTTGTCACAGCTGCAGCCCCAGCCTGCTCACCTCAGTAACAGCTACCTTTTCATTTCCCTTCCTCGTGAAAATTAATTTATTCATTCTATTTAAATTACTGTGTTTGGGATTTGGCTGTGAAATGCCTGCTTGCTTTCCTTCCTCCTTGCTTCAAAAGTCTAACTAATATATTTGACGTTGTCAGTTTATTGATTATCGAGCCCAACGGGCTTATCTGTAATCCTTCCTCCAACTCTTAGCATTTGCAATGTGTTAATCTTAACATTATCCATTTAATATTTTATTTTATAACTTTTAATATTTAAGATTCCCAATATTTATTTCGAGGAATGTAAGAAATAACAAGGCATTGGATAAATTATTTAAAATAATGCCTTGGAAACATCTTATTTGATAAAATAATTAATTATCAATTTAATTTTTAATTTTTAATTTTTATTTATTTTTTACTTAACTTTCTTATATGCAAATCTCCGACGGGAGGTCGCTAATTCATAGTAAGTCGTCAACCGAAGGTTAGATCTCTGGACACCTCAATGGGACTAAGGATTGATAGGTCATCCCAAGGACGGTGGCCCTTGTGTGCTTCATCTGGTTTAACCATAGGGTGATCACTGTCCCAAGTGAACCATGGAGCTATATGAACCCTACCCTCCAGGACATTCTTACCTGAAATCTTTCTCTCTCAAGATTTCTTACTTTTATAGAACATCTCTCTCTATATATTTTAATAAAATCGGAATTCTGATTTAAGCGTCAGAGCTCGTCTGTAATTCAATTGATGAAAACAGTGGATGTACTTTCACCTTCCGGAGAACATCGCTATAATATGATTTCTTTTCTCAGAATTTGCAGATTTAATTGATTGATTTTTGTCCCAACATTCTTGTCTCAATTTAGTACAAGTATCCCGTTAATTTTGTTTATTCGTGGACAAAAAGATCATAATATGAAAATAAAAAATAATACTAATCTTTTTAAAATATATGTCAAATTAGAGATAGAAACTTGAACTCGATCCGATCGTTAATAATTTTTATAATCCAAAGTCGAGTTAGGATTAAATCAACTGGTGTAGGGTTAAGATCGGGTTACTTAAAACACAACTTAACTTGATAATATTAATAAAAAGATAAAAAAATTACATAAACTAGATTCGACTTTATCGAGTTGAGTTGGATTCCTTCATCAACATAACACTACCTGAGTTAGGTTTCTTAAACCGATTATATGTCTGGGTCTTCAACCCTGATAATCCCCTACCCCTATTTCAAATTTCAGCCAAATGGAAGGTTAGCATTACTTGAAAGTGAATAAACGGCTAACTTACCATCATAAATTGATTTATTATTATTATTATTATTATTTTATCATTGCTAGAAAATTGTTTATGCACTATCTTAAATTCTAAATTCTATAGATGAACTAAACATGGAAGGAAAAATGAACTCCTAAAACCATTAATCGGATTGGCCATCTTAGGACTGGAATCAATTATTGTACTATAAAAGATATAATTAAATAGATAATTTCCGTGAGGATTATTATGAAATAAAATGCGTTTATTATTATCATTTAACAAGTCTATAAATTCTCTTTTAGTGGCTTACACAAAGGTTAATGTTAAAAGCTTTCAAACTATATGTCTCTGTGGTCCAATCCACTCCACTGCTATCTCTCCCTCATTAAATTTAGTTATGTCTTTTCCTTTGTTTCTTGTTTGGTACAAGGATGATTTTTTTTTTCTCTCAAACAAATCATGTGTTGTTGACGTGTCCTTCTTTAAAATGATTTAATAAAATAATTTTTGAAATATAAGAAAACAATATTTTCAAACTTAATATTTAAATTTTTCTACATAGCTTTTCTTTAATTTATTAAGAAACAATATTTTAAAATTTGATAAAAACTTTACTTAAAAATATAAATTTAAAAAAATCATAATTCTATCGTAATTCTTACAAAATTTCATTTATGATTAAAAACCAAACAGCTTTAAACTTGAATTAATTGAATTAATTAGGGCTGTCACTGAGTCACTAACACTGCATTAAGAATGTGGGCCTGGCCCATTTGAAACCCAATTAATGAGGCGTCAAACGAGAATTTTTAACTTACCGTGATAAATTGAATGGTAATGATAAATTGATAATAAC
The DNA here is from genome assembly GCA_026225775.1 of Bursera palmeri. NCBI lineage: Eukaryota > Viridiplantae > Streptophyta > Magnoliopsida > Sapindales > Burseraceae > Bursera > Bursera palmeri. The sequence goes on along the minus strand of JANKKB010028736.1, from coordinate 1,503 downwards.
GTAATCGGTTAAAAGTTGTATTTTATCCCCGTGACTAGTGGGGCCACGCTCAGTCTGCTGACAACTTCGGTTTTATTTCGAGGACATATTTTTGTTTGTTTTGCAATCGTACCCCTCATGTTATTTTCTGAAATTTGTTGTGAGTCATTGAATTATGAATCAAAACGCTTTTTGCTTTGTCGATTTGAGGGCATATATCTACAACTGAGAATGTCACTAGCATGCTTAAATGCCTGTGTGTAAGCTCAGTGGTTAAAAATTTGATTTTCTGTAAAGGTTTGATGGGGAACTGCTCTATTTTCTCATTTGGGTCATCGTGTAAAGGAGGGGAAGCAAAGCTGCAACAATCTTTTGAGTCTGAACGTGGTATTAGAGCTAGGAAAAACCAAAAGGAAAGGAGAAGAGCTCCACTTTTCAACCCATTTTTGGTTCACAATTCCCAAACCCAACAACAAACAAATGAATATTATAAGAATATAACTAATTAAAACCCTGCAAATTGTGTGGGGGATTGTTGCTATGACTTTTGGTTCTCGTGGATTGAGGGCTTGTGACTTGTGAGTGACGCTTGTCTTCGTTCGTATATGTATATATATATATATATATATATATATATATATATATATATTACTCANATGTATATATATATATATATATATATATATATATATATATATTACTCATTCACTTCACAGTCATAGTCACAGTCACAGTCACAGCTCCACAGGCTATGTTATGACCAGAGGCAGCAGCACAGCACGCAATCACACAAAGCTAAAAGAGCTATAAAGACTAGGCTATGTTAAGGTCCATCATTACTTGCCTCCCCAAACCTGCAACCATCTGCATGCTGTCTCAATTCTCAAAGGCCAAAGCAAACCTCTTTTCTATTTTCTTTTAAGAACAATTTCAACCCTCCCTTTGCCTCTGAATCAAGCAATTACTTGCTTTAACTGCCACCGACTTTTGGGTTTTTTCTTTCTCATTTAAAACTCTTTAATTGGCGAGTATTGTATCCAATGTTCAATTCCCAAAAAGGGGTAAAATTCTCTGAAATCGGCATCTGAGAAAAATTTAAAGGGGTAATAGGATCATCAGTCAAGACCTATTGGGGGTCCACCTTTTTTGGATCCCATGCGCTAGAATTATGATATACCATCCATCTAATCTCTGAACTGGAATTTCTGTATTTTTTTCTCTACCTCCATCTGCTTTGGATTCTGATATTTACTGCTACTTCACTCTTGGGCCAGGATAGTGATGGGGTATGTTTCTGAACAATGGGCCTTACAAGAACACCTAAACCTCCATTATTGCTCAACCAAGCTTGAATAATGAATGATCTTACCATACACAAGCCTGCATTTCTCACAATTTTATCACTGTTGTAGCTGTACACATACTTTTGCATGTTATCCTTCAAATAGGGGCTAGAACAGGCTGAGCCTAGGGGCAAAAAGGTTATCTTTTGACAGAACAAGTTGTAATTTATACCAAAACATG
>JANKKB010028735.1:0-16446 GCA_026225775.1 Bursera palmeri | reverse complement strand
CTCAATTAAATTGCAACGACTTTTTGATCAACTTGCACTCATAATTTGAGAAAGTGGCCAACATACAAGTTGTAGATAAGTATCTTAGCTTTCCACATCAGCTTGAATCATGTCATTTGGAGTTCTGGTTAGGTAGCAATAGCCCCAGAAGTCCATGTAGGTCAGGTTGGATGTCTCAAATTCTGGGTTCTGTTGTAACCCAATTTCGACCCATTAGACATTGGATTTGAGCTTAAGTTGCTCTTCAAGTTTATGGACAAATCTGTGAGCTTTCTACAGGTATAAGATTCGAACCAAATGGGCTCTTGGATTGAAAGTTATGCTCATTTTACTTGACCTACATCAAAGAATTTGAAAATCACAATTGGTAAGAATAATTCTTTTAAGCTCAAATCAATGTAAATATTCAAATTAATAGCATTTAAAGTGTAAAAAATGTTATTTAAGCTCATAATAAATGTACACTTTTAAGTGCTAATCACCCCATTGACTTAACATATTAAATAAATTAATATTTTATTTATTTATTTATTCTTATTATTATTAGTATTATTATTTTAACCATTAAACTTTACTTGGCTAAAATTTAAACAAGTCATTCGACAAATTTAATGAGGTGGGCCTACAACAACCCTCTTTCTTAACTTGGATTCCTTGTATTAGAATTGTTGGTGGAATTTAGCCATCTCAATTTTGGGCCCTATAGGCATCTCCTAGTTCAAGCTTCAATTGGTTTGGTTGGTTTACGTTATTCCTAAATTCTCTAATGACATCTACACTACTATTACTCTCTCAGTCAATAATCACAGTTTTGTGATCTTTAGGATCATCTCACTACAATATTGTTCTTTTGGTTCCAAGCCTTATATATTTATGTGACTTGTAGAACATTAGGACACCCAATTAGATCTTAGACCTACATAGTCCGTGGTTAGGTCTGATCATGGAACACAGACTACAACCCTTCTTCAAAACACTCCAATCAACTCCAAAATACATCCCAACAACTATCAAACACAAGTCTAAAATATTTATAATCCAAAACACAATATCAAAACACATTCTAACTCAACTCAACACATCCCATTCTCATACCATCAATAAAAAACATTGTTTCAAGTTGAAGCAAATGATATTAATTGGAATAATCTAGTTTCTTCTTGCATCTGGTTTGCTTTTAAAGAGACCGAGCTTATGTGAGTGTGACAGCTAGGAGCAAGGAAGAGAAAAGAGGGGAAGTTTAAAGTTGAAGATATGGGCATTTTAGGTTTCTTGGTTGAGGTTGGCTAGGTCGACGAGAGAATCATGAAAATTTGCTATATTTCATTTCAACCCCCTGCATTTGGCCATTTTTGCTTATTCCCCTATTATATAGGGATAATAATTATTGAGCATATCATTTAAGATGAGATTTATGATGAAACACAATATACCTTAACCTTAAATTCAATATATTCATACATGAAAAATATTTGATATGTCACTTTCAAAATTGGAAATCTATCTTTACCAATCATATCAATTTCTAGCAAATTATAAAATTAGGAAACTTTCCAATTTAAGTAATAAAATTTGTAGACAAATAATCATGCCAAAAACAATAAGTTTTAGACAATTCTAGATTATTGAAAATAATGTGTAATATGAATGTAAACCCAAAATCATAAAATTTTGAAAGCGTTTTTTAACTTAAATTGTCATGAAATTTTAAAAAATAGACAATAACATCATATGTGTAAAATATACAATAACATTATATGTGTATCAACATATACTTCATAAAGTTTTAGAATATTTGACTAGGTTTTAATTTTTAAAAAATTGGCAAAGTGAAGTCGTTTAATTCTTAAAAATGTTATATCATATATTTTATACTTAAGCACATGTTGAATTTAAATTTTAGTATGTTATTTTATACTCAGAGAGTAACAATGGTATGCATACAAGGTGATATGACTTCATTCATTTTATGTCACACTACTCATCAACATTTATTATTTTTTCAATAATGAAATTACGTTCAAGACAAATTTTGAAGATGATATTGTTATTGGCCAATTAAATTTGGTTAGATTTTTGAAACTTCGGGAATCTTATTCAATTATTGATAATTAAACAAATTATGTATAATTTATCATGGAAAGGTTACCATATTTTCATGTGCATTGCCGTTTGACAAGAAGTTGGTGTTGACTGAAATTTTTACTCACATTTTTTACATCTACGACAAGTCTGTTGTCAATAAACCTCTTGATAAAAAAAAATTCGATTATAACAGCGTCGAAGGCGACATAAAACAGAATTAATTAGGGTTTATGATAACTAGCAAAGGTGCATGTGCATATGTCGATGCCTGTAAACAACATATAATTTTTTACTGAAGGCACTGTGTAGCAACCAAATTAAGAATCAAGCATCCCTTCAATCTTTAGCCTGAGTTAAATGGTTTTGTAATTGGGCTCCATTTACTTTTTGCACGCATGAAAGTTTTATATACGAAACCTTACAAAACTAATATTACAACAACAATTTGTTTTGCTTATTTCTTCTTTGAAACGATGTGTCTATGTTGCCCGTTCATGGAATGCATCTGCACCACGTATAGTCTCCTTTTACCAAGTTGTTTAAGTTTCTGCGTGGCAAGAGAAGAACGTATAAGGAAACTCAAAGATAAAGTTTGTGCGCTGAGGGACGAGTTGCAGAAATCAACTGAACAAAGGGACGATGTGCTGCGGAGGGTTCTTATTGAAGAAGAACAACAGATGCAACGGCTGCACATAGTGCGAGGGTGGTTTTCAAGGGTGGAAACAGAGGAAAATGTAGTTGGTGAATTGGTAAGTCATAGCTCTCAAGAAATTGACAAATTATGTATTGGAGGTTTCTGTTCTATAAGGACTGCAGGTCGACTTGCAAGTTCGGGAGAGAAGTGGCTAAAAAGCTTCAGGTTGTGAAAAAGTTGAAGGACGAAGGAAAGTTCGAAAAGGTAACCGAGAGGGTACCAAAAGCTGCTGCTGCTGCTGCTGTAGACGAGAAACCTAGTGAGCTGCCTTCTCACAGCAATGATGGTCAACCATAATACAATTAAAAGCTCTTGTTCATAAACTAGTATATATATTTGCCTATTATTTCCATTGTTTCTGGTGCGTCTATCTTCTCGCGTTGTATGTAACCATGTGAATAAACTATTCAATAATATTAATTATTATGTAATGCATATACACAGTCTTTTCAATATTCTGAATCTTTTTGTATTAATTATGATTGTATGATTATGATCTTGTTACTTATCATGATGGTTCACAACCATGTCCTCCCTACCCCATTTACGTTGGATTCAACAGGATTTCAAGAACTGTACTTTCCCTTATGCAATTTTTGCTTCTCTTTTTTAAACCATGATGACACTGATTGATTATGCAAAAACATCTGATCAAGCCTTGACGAAACTTGAAAAGAACTTATGTCTACCATGAGTTTTCGGCAAGAGTCGTTCATGCATCTTAAACAAAAGGTATCTAGAGAAGATCTTTATATAATATAATTTCATCATGTATATACTCGCCTGTCAGAAAAAAAAAATCACCTCATGTATATCATATTTACGTTATATATATTTAACATGCAAAATATATTAATGTAGACTAAAAATGGCATATATATATATAGAGAGAAATGCAATCTCATACATTAATTTTTTTTTTTTATCATACAGTTTGTTTGATAATTAAGATTTAGTCATGTTGAATCAACAGAGGTAGTTATCTTGATCAAAAGAGGTATGTTGATTTTACTATCATAAATTTATCCCTCTAGTTACATGGTTTTGGGCTTCGGCTTTTCTTCCTAGACTTAAGATATACCTCTTTCTTAACTTGGATTCCTTGCATTAGACTTGTTGGTGGAATTGAGTCATCTCGATTTTGGGCCCTATAGGCATCTCCTAGTTCGAGCTTCAATTGATATGAGTGGTTTACGTTATTCTCAAATTCTCCAATAACATCTACACTAGTGTTGCTCTCTTAGTCAATAATCACAGTTTTGTAATCTTCAGCACCATCTAACTACAATTTTGTTCTTTTGGTTCCAAGCTTTATATGTTTATACGACTTGTAGAATATCAGGGCTTCCAATTTGTAATCCAAACCATGAGGTCTGAGCTTCACTAAGGTCGGTCACCTCACTTCAAAAAGAAAAATAGACAAAAATAGACAAATAGAAGGAAATTATTAGAAATAACTAAAATTAAGAATGCAAATTAAAAAATAACCAATTTTCTAATTTTTATATGATTTATATATTCACTCATACTTAAAATGACTAAAATACTTCTCCTTTATAAAGTAAATCTCTCATTCTCTAATATTTCTCAACGAGGGGACCATCCTGCAAGTCTGAAAACTTTCTGACAATGTGCTTTACATGTCAATTGTTATAGAGATAGTGAAGTGTCTTTGTGATGCTTTCAAAAAAGAGGCTTCATTATTATGTTTGTGTTTTTTTTTTAAATTTCAAATAAGAGGTTGCATTTCTGTGTTTGTATTTTTCTAAGATATTATATTCTTTTCATATTCGATAAATTGAAGTGTTAATTCAACGTTAAAATTTTAGATATCTTACCATTCAAATTTGTGATTAACTTATTAAAGTAAAAAAAAAAAAAAGTAGATAATTATTGTGCAAAATGAAATTTTATGTTTTAGTCTTACCCTGGTTCAAAACAATAAAGACAATATTCAACATATGAGGTTACCGACTTCTTCAAATAAAGATAAGGGCATCCGCAACTTCTAAGGTGATTAAATTGGTTTTCTCAATTCAATTTTACCATTAAACATATTCAAGAAAATAACTACTATTTATTAATTTGTTAATAATTGCCTAGTTGTCTTTAATTTAACCAATAAAATAACGTTTTTTATCTTCTCTTAACACTGTCTTGTTTAAAAAGCTACCCATTCTGTCAGTTGCCACTTAAATCTTAACGTAATTATGTTTTTCAAAGGGATAATAGCACTTAGAACTCTAGATTTGAGTTTTTAAAATAAAACCCAATAAACTAATGAGTTATATTTAAATTCATAAAATTTAATACGATATAAATACAAAACTACATTAAAACAGGTCAAGCACGACCCATTGTTAAGTCAATTAAGATTGTCATCGCTCTAATTTATTTTGCTTGTGACTTACGATTCTTCAAGCTTCACGGTGATACTATGTCAGAAAGTTCTTCATTTATAAGTTAGTTTCTCTTAGAATTTGGAAGTTATAAGATGAAAGATGTTTAGGTTGAGAAAATGGGCAGGTTTTGAATTATTAATCTAACTACAAATTGGCAATAAATTAAGAATTAGACATTATTATATTTTCCCAATCAGTTTGTCTTTGATTAAGAATTAGAAATTAGGTTATTAATTAATTATTCTCTTTGATTGATCATTTCTCTAAGTTAAAATTTAAATTTGATATTATAAGTAATATTGATGTAAAATCATCCGTAAAATTTTCCTTCTATTTTTTTTTCCTCCTTTCTTCAACTTTTCCATTTTATCTTCTCTTTTCCCTAGCCTCCCGGTTTGAATTAAGCAAAAGCAAGCAATTGACTAAAGTATAAAGGCCCCATCGCTTGAAGAAGGCAGCTCACAAGCTGCTCCAACATAGCTTTCATCCCGTCTTGGCAAGAAAACCAGCATAGCTGCAGGTTGCATGTGGCTCAGCATCGTGCTTTACAGGTCAATTTTTATGCAGATAGTAAATGTTTTTGTGGTCAAGATGCTTTAAAAAATGGAGGCTTCATTATTCTGTTTGTGTTTTTCTGATTTTTTTTTTTCTAAAAGGCTACATTACTATGCAGTGGCAGACCAGGTGGGGTCATGTGGGGTCAAGTGACTCCACTTGGGTTTTGTTTTCTAACTAATTTTTTTTAATCATTTCCTCCCTTTTTTATTTTTAGGAGGGACTTCCTCCCTTTTTATTTTTACTAATCCTTCATGAGTTTAAATTATATAAGAATTAATATCAATTATGTAATTTACAAAAAAAGATACCATTATCTCTTATATAAATAAATTACCTTCTTCTTCCATATACCTCAACCGCTATCAAATACAGCAAGCGTCTATTATACCTCTTTTTTTTTTTATAACCACCTCCACACAATACGACTCTATCTAACGAACAATTTCACCTCCTTTCATCAATTTACTCACTTGTTAGCATTATTTTGTACAAATTTTGTTTGAGGTTAACACTAAGTTTGTTTAATGAATTTGTAAAACCAATTATTTCCAGACATCCATAATTACAATTGGAATGAAAAAATCTCCGTAACTGATAAATTTATTCCCAAAGATTTTCTAACTTAGAACTCATGATACTTAATTCTCAATTTGATATTTATATTTTGGATGTATGCTTTAAAGTTAAATTTATGGGATTGGAGATTTTATGAGAGTGATGGTCGAAATTAAGAAGGATAGAGCATTTCCATTAGTCTATATGTTGATAAAATTAGTATTGATTTTACTTGTTGTCAATTCTAATGTAGAGAGAATATTTTCAGTAATGAATGTCATGAATAATCATTTGTAAAATAGAATAAGTGATCAATGGTTAAATGATAACTTAGTTGTGTACATAGAGAATGATGTATTTGATATATTTGATAATAAAGTCATTATGTAATATTATTAAAAGATGAAATATCATTGAAGGTAATTATAAATATATTATTTAATGATAATTTTATTAATACAAATATTTGTATTTATTTTATTTATATTTATGTTAATTATTATTTTAACATGTGACCCCCTTTAATCTCATTTCTGGTCCACCCCTGTTACTATGTTTATATTTTTCTGAGATATTATATTCCTTTCAAGGTTACACATCTAAAGGTTAAACTGAGGCGTTTAGTCAACATCTTACCATTCAAATTTGTGATTAACTTATTAGCCAAAGTAGCAAACATCAAAAAATTCTTCTGCATATATCTATTTAAATTTTCTTATATAATCTGAAGATAAAAGAGTGTCAAATGCATAATTAAATGAGCATATAACACGACTTAGTGTACTATACCCTTTTCATTCTCAGAAGATAATATTTTGAACTGAGATGACCAGCTCTTAAAGCTTAATTTTGTTTGTTTTTGCTATGTAATCCTTAGTGGAAAGGAAAAGTTTATAAATTAATCGGACACAAATGTCTCTCTATCAAAATATTTTATATTTATTATCGAATAACTTTTTTTCAAAATTAAATTAATTATATAAGATTTTCTTGATAAAAATATCCAAATAGTTAATTCTTTTATATATATAACGGTTATTTATATTATTTTGAAATTTTACAATATATAAATTAAATTAATATAAATATTTGTTAAAATTTATTAATTCAATGTGAAGAGTAGTCAAATATGTGGACACGATACCATGAACTGTCAAGATAATGATGGACCAACTAAATTGAGAAAGAAACTCGTTTTGTGTATGGATACTGAAAATTTGATATAAGAGGAAATAGAGATGCCGAGAAGGATTGATAAAGACTTTCTCAAAATTCGTTTTGTTTATTTTTAAAAATTGTTCTTGTATTTTTATAAATTTAACATTGAAAAAATTAAAACGATTGGGTAGATCTGTGTTTTACCTTATAAAATATTTCAGAATGGGACAATTTCAAAAAATACCTATTAATGTTTGGTCTAATTTCAAGCAGAAAGCCTATTTGGTATTTTAATCAATTAGACCCCTGATGTTTATACAAAATCATCAATTAGTATTATCCGTTAAGTGGCACAATAATTAAAGAGGAAAAAAAGACTATTATGCCCCTCTTTTATTATCTAGCCTAAGAAATAATATCAATGATTACCCTTGTATTTTAGTCTAATTTTAGAAAAAAAATATGTTTGATATTTTAATTAACTCGATCCTTGAGATTTGCACAAAATCATCAACTAACAGATTTTGTTAAAAATTACACTAACAATTGAGGATAATGTTAATACCCTTCTAACTTTTTTAGATAATTATATATATAATGGTATAATAGTCTTTTTATGAGTTTTGTTATTGTTTCCGTTAACTGAATCTGTTAGTTGATTATTTTGTGTAAACCTTAGGAGTCTAATTGTTTAAAATACTAAATATGCTTTCCGTTTGAAATTAGACCAAAGCACAAGGGTAGTCCTTGATATTATCCTCCTTGCCTAATTACCCTTTTGTTCGTCCTTAAAACTTGTCCTAGTCCATTTACTAAAATACTCTCTTATGTTACTTCGTTACTTAACGGAAAATATTAATTGATGATTTTGGGTAAACGTCATGGTCTAGTTAATTAAAATAGTAAATAGATTTTCTGTCATAAATTAGGTTAAATGTTAAGGATGCTAGTTGATATTGTCCCATTTCGGAAAGTATGATTGAGAGAGATTACAATATTTCATTATACATTATTACATCTACAATATTTCAATAATTCTGTCTCTGTCTCTTTTCGTGGAAGTTTCGTCTTCAAGTCGACTGTTTTGCTAAGATACTTGCTGCATTTAGGAAGAGGACAATCTGCTTTTAGATTTGGAATTCTTTTTAAGTGGGACAGTTTCTTTATTGAAGGCACGTGAAAACCAGACACTATTTTGTCAGGTTTCCTATAAGTGGAAATCAGCTTCCACTTTTTCAGGTCCGCAGAAAAAAGTATTTTCTCGTTTAAAATTCAGTTATGATAATTTGTATTACGAGACAGATAGATCTTGTTTCCTACATTGTTATTTTGCTAAAATTATTGCTTCTTTAGAAAGGAACGTAAAGTTGTTATCAAGGGAGAGAAACATTGGTGGAAAAAACTGCAATGGGAGGACGATGACACTCAAAATGCTTTTCTTCCTTGTTTCAAAGAAGTTGAATTCATTTTATTATATCTTTAGAATAATTTTTTTTTTGTAATTTAATATTTAAAAGTACTTATATTCATTTAACTAAATTATCGATAATTATTTAATAAAAAATTATTTTCATAAGATTTAATTCAATAAAATCCATAATTATTCAAATATATAAACTATATTTGAATAAGTTTTCCAAGCAAACAAATTCTTCATCTCTAATTTTTAGTAATCCGAGTTGGTCTAGCCATTTATCAACATAAATTCAACGATTTTTAAGTGCTGATAGTGAGCTTACTTATTCCACGGCAGTTGTCTGTGCTCGCCACAAAATTATCACTGGGAGGGAGATTTATTTTTCCTACACAGATTGATTCGTTCCGTTTAGGTTAGGAAAAGATTGCAGAAGAGACCTCTTACATTTGTAGAAATTCATCACTTGCTACCCTTATACTGTAACCTCCTGTTTTCCAATTAATATTGAAGGGTTGTTGATACTTATTTTTGTTTAGGTCGACCGAAAGGGGTCTAACCTAAATTAAGAGGACCTTCACACCTAATAAATGTTGACCATAATTTATATTATTTTTAAGAATAATGTTACATTTACAAAGTTGAGATATAAAATTTGTACCCCAATAGATGTGACAGATAATATAACAATATCACATGTCACATTATTTATGTTAAAATTTTATGATGATGATGAGATGAAACTCCTTTATTCAGAGAAGATAATTATTTAACAATTTTAAGTTTGTAATTTTGAGTCAAACAATAGATACAAATATTAGAGGTTTTAGATATTAACTTCTAATATTTAAAACTAATATATCTAAAACTAATATTCCAATATTGAAAGATAATAATAACAAAAACATAATTAAATTCATATTTTAAGTGTTTTCACTTATTCAGAAAAAAAAAAATCTAACAAATCTTAATCCATTCAAACAAAGAACCCTGACTCTTATTCATAATTGGTGGCAGGTCATTAACATAGGTAAACAAATAGCCAGTGCTTCTCTTTGAGCTCATGCAATAGCCGACGGAGCATATGGAATGGGAATCAGCAACAAATCATCTTTTCTTCTGGCTGTTATCCCAAAGGATTCTGTCAATGCCAAATCTTGATGCTTTATTCCATCAGGAAGTTTCCAGTCGAAATGGTACAACAACATTGCTAGAGGAAGCTCCAAACTGGCCAGGCCAAATGACATTCCTGGGCATATCCTCCTTCCAGCACCAAAAGGCATGTATTCAAAATTAGTCCCCTTATAGTCAATAGAAGAATCAAGAAATCTCTCAGGATTAAAGCTCTCAGGCTCAGTCCAATATTCTGGATCTCTTCCAATTGCCCATGCGTTAACAAAAACTCTTGTTTTCATGGGTATGTTAAATCCATTAATCTCACATCTCTCTTTACTTTGTCTTGGTACTAACAAAGGAACAGGAGGATGTAATCTCAGAGTCTCTTTTATTACAAGCTTCAAGAATTTCATGTTGTTAATGAAAGTTTCATCCACCTTCCCTTTTCTGTCAAAGACTTCTCTAACCTCGGCTTGTGCCCTTCTCATTATTCTTGGATTTTTTATCAACTCAGACATTGCCCAATCTACCGTTGTAGAAGATGTCTCACTGCCACCAAGAAAGACATCCTGAAAAATAAAAGATTTATACATGAATCTGTGTTACACCGGTACCATTTGATGTGGAACAACATCTCAGGTGATCCAAGACGCTCTCACTCATCTTAAAACCTTGAAAATATAACATGCAAGGAAATTCTTAATATAATAAATGAAAAAAAAAAGAGCATGATTAATTTGAGGCTTTTAAATAATATTTTTGACTTTCCCTCAACTTATATAGTACAAGAAGTAAAATCACTTACAAATATTATCGCTTTGATGTTGTCGGTAGTTAAGGGAAATTCAAATTCACCTTGCTCTTGAAATTTCAAGAGAACGTCTACCAGATCTTCATCTCCTTCACTTGGCTTGTGCTTCTTATGTTCATTGATAATGTTTTCAAGTATTCTGTCAGCTTCTTGATGCAGCTTCTCTATTTGAGACTTCATTCCACTGATCGATGGAAGCAATTTAATGGAGGGAAATAGGTCAGCAATATTAAAACCTGCCAAAAATTTCAAAACTTCGTTTGCAGTCGACAGGAATGACTCATGATCTCTGCATTTTTTCCCGAAGGCTGCCTTTGAAATCAAGGTAGAAGTTGATGACATTACTTTATCCGTAAGGTTAATCACTGATCCTGCTTTTGAACTGATTAGATTAATGAGACTGGAAAATTCTTCCTCTCTTAATGATCGAAACGATGCGACTCGTTTCATGCTCAGGAGCTCCAGTACGCAAATTTTTCGTACTTGTCTCCAGTAATCACCATATGGAGCAAAGACTATATCAGAATAATCATAAAAAAAGATACTTGCTGCCAGATTAGGAGGCCTTGACGCAAAGATAACGTCATGGGTTTTCATGATTTCTTTGGCGAATTCTGCAGAAGAAACAACTACGGTAGAAAGTTCTCCAAGTTGTAGGTGCATAAAGGGTCCATATTTCTTGGCTAAGTCTCTTAGTCTACGATGAGGTAGAGAGCCGATAATCTGGTGCAAATTTCCAATAAAAGGTAATTTCCATGGCCCTGGAGGCAGATTTGGATTTTCATAGTTATTGGTTTTGGATTTCTTCACTATTTTCAACATGAAGAGAAATAAAAGAAAGGGGAGAAGGATGGAGAAGGAGAGGAATGTGAGCTCCATTAGAGAGGTACAGGACTGAGAATGATACTATTGTTATTGGCCTAGTTGATTCTCGTTAATATGTACTATTATATATAGGATTTTCATGTGACAGCAAGATTGGCTCATTGCTTTCGCATAAAAGTTGAATGTATTATTGCGTGAGGTACGTGGTATCTCCACATTTAGTGGCTCTCGTGCATTAACATAGTTAACCTAATTGTATGTACATCATCAATTTGTCTCTGAGTACAACATAATTGTATGTACATCAATTAGTCTCGTGTATTAGCAATAAGTGTTCAATATATTTGATAATCTCAAAGAATATTCTGACAATGTTAAATAGAGTTTGATAATATCTGTTTTGGGTGTACAAAATTTTGACACGTGGTCTAATTTTATAAGTATCCTTTTATTTAGATTATTTCTATGAAAACCTCCATTTATCTCAACGCAAAAATTTAGCCTACTGTGCTCTATTTTTCTAGCATCACACATCTCAAGGAAGATGGCTGGACCACTTCACAATGGTAGCTCTACATTACCGAACACTATGGAAAACAAAACAACAAAAGCACAAAAACAAAGAGAAATTCCACAGACTAATTTTATTTATTTATTTTCCCTTTTCAAAATCAATGAGAGTTCTTACAACTGACCAAATTCGTACCACACAAAGGAAGATAAGCTTTCTCTGGTTAACAGCTAACTTAACATAGCCACAAAAATAAAATGAGTAAAATAATTCAGGGAAGAATTTTCTCAAGTTACAGCAGGACATTAACATTAAAGTGGGAGATTTGATTTTTGAATGTTGATATATAGTTCGCATCTAAAAATGCCTGATTAGGATTGGGACTTTAGTTTGTCTTTTCTATTGTTATATGTTGTACTCTGTCTTGTTAGTTATATTACTGACTAGTTGTTTAGTTTCCAATTATATTGGCAGATTCTGGCAAGCTGCTTGACAAGTTGTCTATGGTAGTTGAGATTCAAAGTTTGCTATTGCTTTATCATCTTGATTCTTGAGTGATTAAATCTCATCATATTAAGAGCGTGACCTGAATTTTAGTAGAATTATATCCTAAAAGAAAATAAGCCATACTAGAAACAAGAGAATCTACTCCTACTAGGAAAGTAATAAAAATCCAATTTTAAATAGGAAAGTTTCACTTTCGATTTCTTTCTCAACTGGGCAAGCAAAAGAAAAAAATTTAAAAACTATGTAAAGTCGTACTCCCACATTACTTAGAAATAAAAGAAGGGGACTTGAGGATTTATATAAAAGAGTCTAATTTCTTGGTTCAAACTCACCTCAATTAAAAACACTTCAAGCATATTTAGCTTTAGGTAAAATTCTTCTATAAATTACAATGGATGCTTGGGTAGAGTGTGAGTGTATCAGGTCAATGAGATGGGTCATTAGGAGAGAGATAAAAGTCTATACAATTTTTCATATAATAGAAATTCCTTGGTCTTTGACACCTCCTGGTTAAATTTTGGTATTGTGATGATTGTGTTATTCTCTATTTTATTTATTTCTCTATTATTCTTAATATCTCTACATAAAGAGGGCTTGGAGTTCCCTAAAGTTGATTGAGAAGTCCAAATTCTCAAACACAGCTCTTTGGTCCCATGTTTCATGCATGGAAATGGTAAAGGAACACTATCACAAAATGATTATTTAACTCAGGCAAAAGAGTGAAGGGATGCTTGATGCTTAACTTGATTGCATAATAGTGTCCACTGCCCTTTAATAAAGATCTCGTCCCTCATAATTAGTTAAGTAGCTAGCCATTGTTATTTGTTCATCCATATCATATGATGAAATTTGTGAAGGCGGTAGAGATTGTTTCAGAGAATAGAGTAGAGCATATTGTAGAGTACAATAAGACGAACGTTTATTGTGAAGTGTTATTAGATTAGTTGTGTTACATATTATATAAGGGTGGAGTTGGGTTGAGGCCTGAAGTGGTCGAGGTCCCGCCCAACTTGAAAAAAAAAAATGAGTAATTATCATTGACCACCCCTACCTTTTACCTTTTTTTCACTCATATGGGACGTTTGCCCTCTTTTTCTTCTCTCATCCTTAAGTTTTGAAAAAATGTCTTCTCAAGTCCTCCAGTTAAAAATTCCGTTAGTTAAATATTCCAATAAATTTATCATTTTACCCTTACTAACATATAAAAAATAACTAATTTTTCAATGACAATATTAAGTTAAATAACCAAATTACCCTTGAAATAAATACGAATATATATTAATATTGTCCATAAAAGATAATTTTAATATGTGTTAATATGTGTTAAGGTAATCTGATCATTTAATTTAATATGGTCCTTTAAAAATTAAGTTTTTTTTTTATATGTTAGTAAGGATAAAATGGTAAATTTATTAAAATATAGAGCTTAATAGATGGTAACTAACAGAATTTTTTACTAGAGGACTTGAGAAGAGATTTTTTCAAAACTTAAGGATGAGAGAAGAGACTAAAATATTGATAGGGGTGGTCAATGATAATTACTCGAAAAAAAAATATTAAATAGATTAGGTTTGGTCCACTATATAGGGATGACAATGGGTAAAGTATGGATACGTATACTAGTATATGTCTATACTCTATCTATACATTTCAAGTACCTAAACTTTATACTTATACTCTACCCCAACTTATTAATAAAATATCATACATATCCACTTATAAAAGGGTAAATATTAATATTATTTCATGTTTACTTAATTTATTTATATTTTTACTTAATAAAATATTGTAGGTATTGTATTACTTCAAACGAAAAGACTAAAATATTGGTATATTACAAATTTAATCTAAATTAGCTAAAATATGAAAATAAATTCACAAATTCACCAAAAAAAAACTAACAATTTAATTATATTGAACAACATGTCAAAGTTGATTCAATCACAAATTATACAATCACAAAACATAAAGTCAATATATTTCAAAAGTCAAATAATGTCCAATTATATGTCATGAATATTAGTCCAATATACATAACTAAATAAAATTCAAAAGACACATACACTATTAAGAAAAAATACAAACAAAAACTCTAAAAGACTATTTGTTCTTTAAGTTAGACTATTGAAGTTTTCAGTTTTAATTTTTTATATTTTATTTAAATTGTTAAAAGTTATTATTATTATTATTATTTATTTTAAATGCGTCTTTAAAGGGTATGAGTAGAGTCTAGACTCATAATCATACCCTACCCATACCATTCAAGGGTATAGATTTACAGACTCATACCCTACCTAGGTTGGGTCTTGGACCCATGACGCTTGGAATCGAGACCCACACCTCATGATAATTGGACTCTTGCTAGACTTGGGCAATTGGGATGCTTGAGGTATAGACTCAAGCCCATGATGTAATATATAAGCTCATGACAATTGGAATGCATGTTTATTAATTCCACATGGGTACATTCAAGCAGCAAATAATATATAAGATCCTTAAATAAAGAAACAAATTACCATAGTAATAGACACACCAGAGACTACGGAAATGAGATTCAAAATAGTTAGTAACAAATTAAGGCTTTCTTGCTATATATAATTGACCAATATCAATTGCTGTGAGAAGCCAGGTCGGGATTTTGATCCACAGCAGCAGCATTAGGCACCTTCTCGGTCAACCTTTGAAAAGCTGCTTCTTCCTTCTTTAAATCAGCCACATCCTTAAGCTTTCTAGCCACATTTTTTGCAAACTCGTAGCTTGACCTGCAGTCCTTAGAACAGTAGCCTTCAAGACATAATTTGTCAATTTGTTGAGGGCTCTCGCTTACCAATTCACCAATTTTAGTTTCCGCAGCGTCCACCCTTGAAACCCACCCTTGCACTACGTTCAGCCGTCGCATCTGTCGTTGTTCTTCCATAAGAACCCTACTCAGCACGTCGGTCCTTAGTTCAGTTAATATCTGCAACTCATTCCTCAACTTTTCAACATTTTCTTCGAGATCCCTTATACGCTTTGCTCTTGCGGTGCCAAAAAGTAAACAAGCTGGGAAAAGGAGTTCATATGTGACGCAGAGGCATTCCATGAACGGGCAACATAGACACATTGTTTCAAAGGAGAATCAGATTTTTGAGTATAATGAAAAGATTGAACGTCTCTAAGTTGTTGTAAGATTACTTGTGTAAGGTTTCGTATATATATATGGAGAAAGCCTTTTGGTCTCTCATGCTGTGGTTTCATACATGCAAAAAGAAAAAGGAGCCCTCATTACAAAATGATTTAATACTCAGGCTAAAGAGTGAACAGATGGTTGATTCTTAAACCTAAATCTTATCTTGATGGCCACACAGTGCCATACTGAAAATTTTAATGACAACTGTACACTTTACTTTTTCCTTATATATTAGTCACATTTTTAATTGACTTTTTATATTTAAAGCACCTAATTAAAATAAAATTACATATTCTTTACGAGCATTAGCATATATGCCTGCACCTTTGCTAGCTGTCAGAGCCACTAATTAATTCTGGATTACATATTACTTCTACTCTATATATATATATATATATATATATATATATATAAAACATAAAATAACTAATATTCGTATTCTTAAATTAATTAATCAAATATTTGAAAAAAAAAAGTGAGAGAGAATTTTAATAAATTAAGCGACGAAAGAGGGTCGGGCTAGGGTCCATCAGGAGTTTCGGTGCACCAATCAAAATCTTGGGTTTGAGACAAAAAAAAAAAAAAAAAGGAAAAGAATTGAAGAAAAATCATAGTCTTCATTATCATGTAAAAATGTTTGA
>JANKKB010028734.1:0-16434 GCA_026225775.1 Bursera palmeri | reverse complement strand
AAATACATTAATATTGCGTACTGGGTCTTCAAAGATATGAAACAAAGTTGTAATTAACTGTTTAATGATTCCATTCCATTAGTTCTCTACATTAATTAGCACAAATTGAGATCATCACAAGTGCTCCCTGGATTCTTAAATAAATCCCAATTTATGTGTGTATATATAATAATAATAATAATAATAAAATTGACTATCGTGTTTCAAGGTACTTCTGATTGGGACATAGATTAAGAGTAATGCTATAAATACAAAGTTTGTATTCCAAATTAACGTAATATCAAGTAAATGGTAAAGTAAATATATAAAAATCAAAACAATAACTACTGATTTATTTATCTTACCATTCACTTTCCTTAATCCTTTAGTTTCACCATGCTTCGCACACTCGCATCCTTAATTAGACATACAGGAGACTTACACACTTATTACTTTTAACGTCCCTGAGATTCAAACTTAGAAGCTCTGATACCACGGGACCAAGACGTCATGCGACCCAAAAACTGTAGTTGTTAAGTTAACGCATTCCTTAATCCTTAAA
Source organism: Bursera palmeri (assembly GCA_026225775.1). Taxonomy (NCBI): domain Eukaryota; kingdom Viridiplantae; phylum Streptophyta; class Magnoliopsida; order Sapindales; family Burseraceae; genus Bursera; species Bursera palmeri. The sequence goes on along the minus strand of JANKKB010028734.1, from coordinate 15,893 downwards.
CTTTGCTTTCATGCTTCCTCACCATGATTCGCCAAAGAAATTTCATTAGCAATAGTATTATATAAAGTTGTTGCATGTTCATTAAGAAATTTTATAATTTCTCACAAATGCACAAACTTGTTTATGCGTGGAGTGGTTTTCACAAATGACGGCTGGGGTATACAGCTTATAGCACATAGACGGGTAATATACTACTACGTTAGTTGGTATATATTCTCGTGATGATCAGTTCAGTTGTTTATCGGTGGATTCTATAATGAACATCCATGTGTTAAAGTTTCAATTTGAGTATATACTAGTGTCACAGTCACCGTCAGAGACAACATAGAAATAGATATCTTACAATTAATCATGGCCTGGTTAGACATATTTGATATTAATTAATTATGCTTCTGATTATGACTTAAAATTTTGATACTATTTAATAGATATTTCATTTTTTTAATAGTGAAATAGTTATTGAATTAGTATAAAAAAATTATCTTTTAACTTTAAATCAAATATTACGAATAAATACATGAAATTAAGTTCAAAAATTTTTATATCAACTCAGCAACCTGAGCCATATATATATATATATATATATATATATTCAAGATGATAAACTCATTTTTAATGATATATTTTATATTTACTAAAGTTTCTTCCCTTCTAAATGCTTTCATTTTCGGTAATTGATGTGAAAATGAGAAACCGACGTAAGAATAAGAATCTAAAACGAGACTTGTCATCCAAGTAATTAATTTCAATCTAATGTGAGATCATGATTAAGATTGGCACAGTAAGAAACATTCAATTTTATTTTTATTTTTTGGGGGGTGGATGGAAGTAAGGCATGATCTTTAATGACAGGAACTCTTACTCAAGGTAATTAGGTATTGACAGAAGTTTCAATACCAATATTATAAATGGATTGATGAAAATATCTACACATTTATCTGTATATAAAAACTATTTATTATAGCTAGGCTCAATGCATGCTTTTCCTTTCCTTCGTTTCATGGCACTGCTGAGAGGGACAGCCAGAATAAACAAATTCCAGAGATGATCAAATGTTGGAGTCTTCGCTCTTCCTCAATTTACATCACAACAAGCTGTGATTACTTTACTAAGCATCTGCAGAGCTGTTCAGTTAATTTATTTTTGTATGTATAGTTAGTGGTGTTGGGATGACACATTTGGTACCATCCTGTTGGTTGATTCAATTCAATTACATTTTATTAGTAATAATCTATTTAATCACTACCCCACGAAAGATTAATGTACATATAAGAGGTGCTAATTGTTCAGGGTTGCACTAGTACTGAATTAATGTAATATTAATTAATTTCTTAAACAGCGACTTGCATAGGAATCTCCCCCCACAAATTCACAATTTTATTATTATTATTATTTATTAATTAATTATAGTGGTATTCACTTAAGAAGTTTGGCTATATGTAGGTGTATAGCACATAGATTCTCACTTATTTATAAATTGGAATCTTTTGAATTCTCATTCTATATTATACAATTTATCCAAATAATTTATATGTAATATCTTTTTAATCAGTTCTTAATTAGGTTAAGATTCTTATACAAATTAATAATTAAGGGTTCGTTTTTGCAATTCAAGTGATCTACTACTGTTCATATAAAAAATTAATTCTACATAACCGAATGCAACATAATTTCATTTGATAAGTGATTATCGTATAATTTATTATTAATTTTTAATTATTTAATAATATTTTCTAATATTAAGTTTTATGAAATTAGTTATATAAATTGATCGTGCATATAGTAGTATTTATATTATAATTACATATACCTTCCGATGATCAATAATATTGTTGGATCAGATACTGTGTGAATGATCTTGATTTCAACATAGAAACCATGTCAGTAATTAAAATTAATTTAAGTTGTATTCTTAAATCAAAATAAGTAGTAAAATACTCTATGGAAAACGATTTAAAATGGATCATTTAAAGAAACAAAAAATAAAATTCTAGCGTTTTCATAGCTCCCTGGTCATTTCAAGACAGTATAAAAGAAATTAATAAGCCCCAAGATATCATATTAAACAAATAATATTTTTAAAAATTAAAAATATAAAATAAAATATGACCTTACTATTATATTGAGTATTTCATTTTTTTATGTATATATATATAATTGTTTGAATCACCTAGATTGTGAAGCCGAACTACGTAAATCTTTGTGTTCAATGTCTCATATTATTTTTGTTATTTGATATATTCTCTCGCTTATGTGCTCATAATAATTAACGATCGTATTAGCATAAGTGCATAACTTTGAAAACAACAAGATATTTTAATATATAATAGAACTTCAAGTAAGATAAGTTAGGTCGAAAAGGCATGGAAGAGAAAGAGCATGATTCATCCTTTTTTAAATTCCACTAATCCTGCTCTTATACTTCTCATTGCCATGCTCAATTTTCACTTAACATATGGCTTATAATTTGTCAAAATAATATTGATTGAGAGAGGCGGCCGAACACTATATATAGAGTTAAATCTCTCATTGTAATGGTTTCCGAAAAATGAAATAAAATAGCTCTCTTCCTCTCTTCCAATATTTCTCTGTTTTATTTGTTTTGTTATAATTTAGTTATTTATATTTGCATCCCTAATTTGTATTTGTTTTATAATTAAATTTACAACAAAACAAAGATTTATTAGTTAAAACACTTTTTGTTATCTAATATTGATAAGTTGTAGCTTGTCGTATACGATATATTTGATAATTTTTTTTGGGGATATGTCGTTGAAACCCCCTAAAGAATTTCTTTCAAACACCAAAATCTCATTAGATCAAAAACTAACATTGAACCGGTGAAAGCTATCTCCGGTTTAAGCGTTGGTTTACTTTGATTGATAAAATAACAATTTTACTATTTATTAAAATTAAAAAATTAATCTGATAGTTGTGTGAATATTCAGAATTTTTAAATAAAAATCATTAAATATTTTCTTTCAAAAATATTAAGAAAATCAGCGAGGAATCAAATATGATTATATCCAACAAACATCTCAATCATATCCAACAAACAAAACCCAATCAAAATAAAAAAAAAATGAAATTGGGATGAATTTGCGTAACATTATAATAAAAAATATTTACAAAAATATGTATAAGCTTCCATAAGTGAAATACAAACTCAAATGTCACACGTGACATCATATATCGTTGAAATTCTTGTAGAAGAGATCTACAACAAATAGTCAAACTAGGTTTTCACATTCACCACATCACCAAGAAGAAGAAGAAGAAGAAGAAGAAGAAAGAGACGAACAAACATAAATGCAACTGATTCGGTTGTTTGACTAGAAGAAAAAGAAGACAAAAAAGACAAGAAAAATAGAAGAAGAGAAGAAAAAGAAAAAAGAACTTGAGGTGACAAATTTATCCTCATCCTATTTAAATTTAGAGATTAATGATTATATTTTGGGGGTTGATTGTTAGTTTTTCATTCAATGAGATATTGATTTTTTGAAAAAATAAAAAATTGAAATAATTCTTTAGGGGTGTAAAAAAATACCCATTTTAATTGTCCTTGTTTTGTACCTTCCACCGTCCACTAATAATTCATACCTAACCCTAAAAGCAAAAAGCAACTTTAACACTATACAACTTTGATATAATCACTTATCCTCATGCTCAAATCCCAAAAGTTTGGCTCCGAATCTCTAATGATTCAATGCAAGCTGCCCAATATCCTGGCTTTATGTAAACAATTATGAAAAGAAGAAAAATGGCAAAAGAGCTTCTGGGTTTAATAAGCAATTAGTTTACACAGGGTAGACGTACATACATAGTTGTCAAGAGCCCCACCCTTCTCCCCTTAGTGTCACTGCTTCCTTCACTATATTTCAACAAGTGGAGCTTACAATTATAAACAATTATGCTTGCAAGCTACATTGAATTGAAGAGACTTTGTCATTATCTTTTAATTGAATGGCAGCAGCCTCCTCACATTCATGGAGACTTGGACACCTGTGGGGTTGGGGTTGGGGACATCTATATGCGAACCTAATAACTCAATTACATTATCTTTATCTATTGCTTTTCCTAAAATTAATGATAAGTTGTGACTTGTCATCAAGTACTACTCATAATAATATTATTGATTCAAGAATCAGATACACGTTTATCTTAAGTAAGGAATTTGGAATCTTAATACGAAATTGTCATTCTCCTATCTACAGAATACGATAATGGAGAAATCAAATCATTAATTTACGCTTTTCCTATACAGGTAATTGTGCTAATACGTCTTTGTATGTGAACTTTTAATTATATTTTCCTCTTTTTAATTATCAAATGTGTCCAAACTCAGAAGCTTTTCCTTTAAGAATGTCCCTTTCGTATTATACTATAATGGGTCTCTTAACCTAAAAATTTAAATTTATAGATTGCCTGCAATTCAACATTCCTATTTAGCCTTTAATATGTCCTATAATATGTTAGGATCTCACATGCTTCTATCAGTTTTACTGATCTTAAAAGTGTGTTAAACAGAATTATTATCATTAAAAATAAGAGAATTCAAACACAAACTGTTTGATACTATGTTATATTACCGCTGCCTAGTCGCACAATATAAACTTAATTCACTATAAACTCTTGACCTGCTTATTGTACTTGCTAATATTATAATCTTGAACTTAAAACTTTTAAAAAATTTTATAGATAATTGTATAGAATAATTAAATTTAAATGGCTCAATTGAAAAATAACTAAGAAATTAAAAATTTTGTTTGTCTAGTCAACCCGTTAAATCCGTAGACTCGTAGATATTCGTCTGTTAACCAATTAAGCTGTTACCAACCAATAGACTAGCCAAAAAAAAAAAGTTGACCCATTATAGACGAATGTGTTTACAGGCTTAAAAATTTGACTAGATAAATAAAATTTTTAAATTTTTGGTTTTTTTCAATTCATTCCTTTGAATTTGATTATTTTTACAAATCTCCAAATTTTAATAGGTAAAAATGACTAAGTTTTGGTACATATGTAAAACATTATAGTTAGTTATTTTGAGAGATTAACTATCAAGTTAATTAAAATGAGTGGCATATGGTGGAAGAGAGACGTATACACAATATCTTTGTATATATATAAATATAAAGATGGATAAGTACAGGAGAGTTTTAAATTAATGATATATATCCTCTTTAATTAATAATTAATTAAAGAAGTCGATATCTGCTTCGATTGATTAACCTACCGAAACAGTGTTGCAACAATATCTTCGATTATTATTATTATGGTGGCTTGGCTTCAAGAAATTGAAGAAAAATTAAACTTGGGATTTTCTTTTTCCAAGTTCAGATGTTGAAGAACAAAACAACGTTCAACGGTCTTTTTAGAGAAGCAATTAAAAAAATAAATCTTAATTAATTTGTACATCTTAAACCAACCTCTCATCTCATTTTTTAAATATAAAATTTTTTATGCGTATTTAAAGGGTACAAATTAATACCTTAAAATTTGTATTGTTTTGTTATAAAATTATTTAATATATTATTAAATAATTAAAAAATTATATAAAAATATTATTGATAAAAAACTTTAAATAAAATATCAAAAATATTTTATAATGAAACTAAATAGTTAAAAGAGTGTTATTATATAATTTTTAAAGTGTTAAAATATACTTAAAAATACATGTTAAAGCTATCCATATTTTATAATTAATAATTAGAGTAAAAAGTAAATTGAAAATCTGTTGTGATTATATATAACTAAAAATTAGTATTTTATTTATTTTTTAAATTTTGGAAATAAGATTTCTCTTATCTTTTTTTTTTACCTTATAATTGATATTGGAAAAGTTTGACTTTTTCATTGAAAGCCGGCTTCGATTCTCTCCCTTTATTTATTTATTTTTTCAACACAGGGACTCTTATGGCTCAGACAAGAAAAATCTCTCGCGGAAGGTAGCAATTTAGATGAGCAACTTTGAGTACAAAGGGTTGGTGGATATTGCAGGATCACCATAAGGATATTTTTGTAGGATATGGATTTTCTAAATAATTCTCATAAGAAAAGGAAAAGGAGATAGTTTAGGCTATCATGATTCAGAGAAGACAGTGTTAAACAAAAGAGGAAGAAGTTATCAGCCCCTGCAGGCTATCGGCTCACTAAAAAAATAAATTTTAAAAAATATATAAAAAAGAGGCTTCAAAAAAAAAAAAAAAAACTGACTATATCAAGCAATTTCATGCATATTTTATTTTGTTATCAATCTTTAATATTTGATAATNTCACTAAAAAAATAAATTTTAAAAAATATATAAAAAAGAGGCTTCAAAAAAAAAAAAAAAACTGACTATATCAAGCAATTTCATGCATATTTTATTTTGTTATCAATCTTTAATATTTGATAATCAATACGTTTAAAAAATTTATAAATCTACCGGGTGTTAAAAATAGATTAAAAAAAATTTTAATTATCAAATAGAATAATAATATTTTTTAAATATCCTTTTAATTTGCGTGATTTGTGTAATTTTTATCGGGATATGAATATTTATTTCAAACTTATCAATTGATTGATAATTAATTAGATATGAAAAAGATATATATAGAAATAAGAACTTGTAAATGATATAAATACTTTTTTCTAAAAAAAAAAAAAAAAAGGAAGTTTCTCCGTAGATGAAGTAGACGAGAGGAGACGTAGAAATAATTCAATAAAAAATCAAATTGAGTTCTATTTACTTATAAAGACAGGGGACTTAAATATTTCTATTTACTGCAAATCAGAACCGAGCAACAACTTTATTACGGACAAATGACAGCCGTTGGATTAGGGAAACGTGGCGAATCCCATGTGGCCCTCGCCAGCAAACGAATATTCCTCCAGCCGATCCTCTTACAGTCTATATAAACGGCACAAGTAACTGAAAAAACTCCATAAACAACACTAACAAGCCAAGCCATACACCATTACAACACAACCAACTACAGAGAGAATGTGCGAGACCTTGAAGAACAATTACCAGCTTTGTGAGGAGATCGGCAGAGGCAGATTCGGCACCATCTTTCGTTGCTTCTCGCCTGCTTCCAACGATTTCTTTGCATGCAAAGTCGTCGACAAGGCCTTGCTCACCGACCCTCTCGACCGCGAGTGTTTGCAGAATGAAGCCAAGTTCATGACCCTCTTGTCTCCTCATCAAAACATCGTTCAAATCTTCGACGCCTACGAGGATGAAGAGTCTATGTCCATTGTTATGGAGCTTTGCGAGCCCGTCACGTTGTATGATGAGATTCTGCGGAGCCCCATTTGCGAGACGAGGGCTGCAGCTTACATGAAGCAGCTGCTTTCGGCTCTTGCGCATTGCCACAGGTTCGGTGTTGTTCATCGCGACGTCAAGCCGGAGAATGTTTTTCTTGATTCGAGGAACAAGATAAAGCTCGGAGATTTCGGGTCTGCTGATTGGTTGGGGGAGGAGAGGACCACGAGCGGGCTTGTTGGGACGCCGTACTATGTGGCGCCGGAGGTGGTGATGGGGACAGAGTACAGTGAGAAGGTCGACGTTTGGAGTGCTGGCGTCGTTTTGTACACGATGTTGGCTGGGATCCCTCCGTTTTATGGTGAGACGGCTGCTGAGATTTTTGAGGCGGTTTTGAGGGGGAACTTGAGATTTCCCACCAGGATTTTCAGATCAGTTTCGCCGGCGGCGAAGGATTTGATGAGGAAGATGATTTGCAGAGATGTGTCAAGGAGATTGTCTGCAGAACAGGCTCTGAGTAAGTTTTTGTTATGTATGTTCTTGATTATGATGAATCTCTTTTCTTACATTCTTGAATTTGAGTTTGTGTCTTTTTTTTCCCCTGAGATTACTGAGAAAAAGGTAAAATTTTGAAGTTGAATTTCATTTATTGAACAAAATTTCTGGGTTTTTAAAGGGTCTGTTAATTACAGAAAATACAAAGTTATAATAGATTATCACAATTTGGGGATCAATTTGTTCTCTCTGAAAGTTTTATCAACAAACAAACAGAATTCAAGTGTGTGTTTATTTCAATTTGGATATCTGCTTTTAGATTTTGGGTTGAATCAAGGTCTAACAATGTTTTTGTTCTTTGTTGAATGCAGGTCATCCCTGGATCTTAAACGGAGGAGAAACAGCTTCACTGGATTGATCTGACCAAACCCAAGCCAACCCAAGAGACTTTTTGCTCTTTTTTTCTTTGTTAACGAAGAAAACAAGCCAACTTTGTAGCATAGCTTATCAGATACGAGTGCTGTACATTTTACTTCTACCTGTATAACCTATCAGCCCCAAATCCAAGCCAAGAGATTCCACTTTTTTTCTCGGCAGGACATGACTCTGGTGGATGGTTCAGAAATATCAGTTTTTTCTTTTCAGGCCAGCAGCCAGAGGCGTTAGAGAGAGTAAAGCTCACATGGGTCTCTGCCAAAAAAAAAAATGACTTTAAAGTAGTTTGTTTTGTTTTTTGTTTTCTCTTTAATGTTTTGAAGAGAATCCGAGAGAGTTTGTAGAAAGATAAAAGGCTGAGGATCTCAGTCTTTCCCCGCCTTTACCTTTTCTGTCCATGAGAGTTAAAGGAAGTGAGAAAGCTGAAGAAGTTTGTACTGCTACCACTACTTGTATAATGATGTCTAAGTTTTGTTTTTGAGTAATACAATGTGAATTTCTATAATTTTGGAATCCAAATATGCATCTTTCTGATGTTGGCATATGGCATAACCTGGATATAAACCATTAACAATCTATTAATTTGATTTATGGGCTAGGAATCTGAATGCATATATTTTTGATATGTAGCATATGCTTTGGTATAAGCTATCTGTCACCTTCTTACCCGCGTTTCAAAACCTTATTTCTACATCTTTCGGTGGAGGAATACATGGAATATGCTTAGGTATAAACCAATCCTTTTGACTTTCCAAGCTGAAAACATGGATGCCCGTTTGTTCAAGGTGGAAGCATACGCCCCAACAGTCATGGTTCACATTCCCATGCTATTTTGGACCAATTTGTCTTCTGCATTATTGACTTCGACACCTCCATTCCCACCATAATTTAACACTTGGAATACCCAATGCTTCTTTTGAAGTTTCGGGTAGGTTGCATTTCACTATGTGACAACACAAGCATGTGCCTTTTCTGATGCTTTGAACAGATCCTGAATATAGGATTGCGCCCTTACCGTATTGTTTATTTCTCGGGAGCTGCCAACGACACTATTCGAGAAAACCTAAAAAAAAATTTCTAATTAACATAAACAGGTTGAGATTTATTAGACAGGAAGCTTGGATCAGTGGACTAGCAGATCAAGAAGTGATATTATAATCACAGTTTAAAATGTAAAACCATCTTGATAAGTTATCTCTGCTTGAAGGAATCTGTGGAGCATGGTCAAGCTTCCAGAGTCTTCAAACCAGTTCACACTGAACCCTCTCAGATCTGAATAATGATTAATGAAACTACAATTATTGGAGTTTGGTACCAATAACCTAATGTTGGTAATTTTGAGCTTCAGCTGTAAGAAATAATATAAATTAGAACAAATTCAACTCTTAATTAAGTTGACATTTTAGTTTATTAATCAGTAGTTTCAAGTAACACCAGATGAGGGTTTCCTTCAATTCAACCTCAGAATTCAATTTTGAAAACAGTTCTTGGTGGTTGAACTAATCAATTGTTGAAAAATACTTGTTGAAGCCATATAAAAATCAGTCAGGGTCAGGCCTGAGTGTAGATGGATGATTAATAATGATAAAAAAGGACAAAGCTTTCAACTACCTCATCTCATGTGCCAACTGCAAAAATGAGGACCTACCCATGTGCTTTACAGCTTGTCTCATCATTTCTTCTGGATGAACCTTAAAATAAAAGTACTTAATGGCTAAGAAAGCACTTATTGGAGCTTGGATTCTTTCACAAATTACTTTTTCTTTTTCTTTTTTAGTCTAGAAATGTACTTGTTTGTATCATAATAAATTTGTATATATACTGATCATTCTAGAATCATATTTTTAGAGTTAAAATTCATCCAAGTAAAGAGAGACAGTCCACATGAAGCTCTGCAATCAAGGAATAAGTTTCACTCTTTTCTATTTCTAATTTTTAAATATTTTGAAGAGAATCTAGGACTGTTTGATTCAACTTACATAAGTAAAGTGCCCACTATGAATTTTGATTCACTTTATGTATGATCATTCATTAGTTTGATTATATTAAATTATAATAATAAAATGAATATAATCTTCTACTACTAATCTTATAGCCAAAAGGTTTCTTGAGAAGGCTTTAGTTTTAGAAGTACTGCCAACCAAACTTAAGGTTGCAAGTTTCTGAAACCTAACTCATTAACTCAAAATAGACTTTCGTGCCAGCACGTTTCCTCATATGTTTGGAAGTCATCAATATCAGGAAAAAAAAGTTAACTTAAAAGTCAGAAATGCTTATGTGTAGGTAGGCAGATCTGCAGAATAGCAGATCAATAGGGTTAAGCTAAGTGTAGGGTATACTCACTCATTGAATGCCAGGCATATTTGATAACTTATCTTCACATCCTTCTAATAATAATTATTATATTGCGGGTGGAATCTGAATGGGGTGACAAAAATTGGTCCAAATTGAATAGTATTTTATTTGGAAATATCCTCCGCGCTCTCACGTGACCTGTGTTTGCTTATTAGACTTTGAAGCCTGCGCTGCTGGGACCATTTCTCTCATAGATTCCAAGCAACTATTCGTGTCATCCAGCTGGTTCATTCTTTCATTCAAGCTTTTGCTTACGCGTCAACAAATTGAATTTTGTTTGATTGGAGAAAGCTCTGGCGTATGATTCTCCATGAAAGACTCATGTTTCATGTGTTAGACTGTGAAAGAATAATCTAAATATGTGGATGCTTTTTATATCAGCTATTCTCTTGTCATCTACGCAGGTTAAAATAGTTGTGTGGGAATGGGTTGTAGAATTTGCATCTTCTTTTCAGCCTTCTCTGCGTAAAACTGAATAAGCATCTGCCCTTGGAAAGCCACTTAATTCTTCGCATTACAAAGTCAAGTGGGTCGTATAACCGTGTTATTCGTTAAGCATCTTCTTTTATATTCGGAGTGCACACAATTAAAACTAGGCAAATGTAAATGTCTTTATCTTATTTCAACAAGGAATAGAAATCTTCATTTACTGTGATGTTAGTGTGCGAGCGAGCCACAGCGACAGGGAAGAATAAACAAGAGTAAAATAAGGTCAAGATAAGCGAACGTAACATCCAATGTCATCATTTATTCATAATGGAGTTGTTCTATTACTTTTATATATGGATCTACAGTTGCTGGACTGCCGACACAGTAACATAGCAAACCATAGCCAGTAGTTTAGATCACAGAAAATCCTACTGTGTTATGATTTTGTTAATTTCAGGAATTGAGTAGAAAGTTCTTTGTATAGCCAGTGGATGTACCGACGAGAAAGCAAACCCATGTGAGCTTTGAGCTTAATTATAATATCTTTGAAACATGGTTTGTTTGAGGTGACCAATGCAAGTCTCTTTCACAACCCATCAAATCAATTGTTTTTCTCAACCATTTCCTTCTCCTGCAAACAACCATTCAAACTATGAAAATTTTGTCCCGCTATGGTCTCTCCTTGAAGCTCTTAGTGGGGCAACGTATGCTTTGAGCAAATCCTCAAACTAAGTCAAATTAATCTGAACAAAAAGACGATTGTGTTGGCTTTTCTTTTGACTTTTATACCCACCCTACCCTAAGTGGGCATTGAAACCTTTATTTGATTAAATCAGAATAATAATGATGATGGTTTTGTGGTGTAAAAATTCAAGGGAGGCTTGCATTCATGTGGAGACAATGTAGCTAGGCTAAGCTACAGAAGGTGAATGAAAAAAAAAAAAATTCATTATATGCTTCAATTCGTGGTCCATGCCATGCCCCTTTTGATAAGTCATCTTTAATTTCCTTATTCTACGGCAAAAATTGATCTGGTACAAAAGCAAATGACACGCATGGTTATTACCTTGACTTGATTGTCTACTTAATTACTCATTCAATTGGACTATGCTATCTTGACCAAGTCCAGTTATAGGATTAGGTGACTATATGGTACAATCGTTTCATCCAAGACTAGGACGAAAATCATCTACCTTATTTTCAATAAAATTGACGTCAATTTAGAAACAATGTTATCTTTTAGTTTGGATTATAGTATCTCTTTCTAATCCGTTCAATATTTACTATAAATAACTATATGTTGTATCTCATTGGTACAGTTTGATGAAAATGATTCGGTCCCAATGGATGGGAAAGCGATCATTTTTAATCTTGATAATTGAGACCACTACCATTGCAATTATCATTTCTCACAGTATTTTCTCCTTAGTACTCCACTTATCAGTGCACACCTTACTATTCTAAGTGCAAGGCACAGAAAGTCCAGTGGTGGGATGCATGTAGCAGTGATTACCATAACTTTAATTAATATGATGTTCTGAAACTATATCACAAAAAACTAGTAACAAGCATCATGTGCCAGCACTGCCCATGTCACTACAATTTCTAGACTTTTGCACATATAAAATTCTTATATTATTAGAGACGGATTCATGTCTAAAAGTAATGTTACTTCCCAAAAATAGATAATCTTCAAATAAGGGGAAAATAATAAGAATAAAAAAACTTAAATTTGGGATTTGTACAAAATTAAATATAACAATCACATTTATTGTCCATTGCATATATATATATATATATTTGTTATCAATCACTAACGTTCTATTAATTTTTAACGCTTAACAATCTACACTTTAACAAAATTATCAATTATTAAACATTAAAGACCAATGAAAAAAAAAATACAGGCATCAATTTATCAGACAACATTATAATATCTAAATTTTCAATGTTTGAACTTCATATAGACCCTTTAGTTTTGATCTTTGATTTTCGATTTCTTTCTTAAAGAAAACCTTAGGCTATATTAGGGAAAATTAACTAAGTCTAGACGAGTAACTTGGTCAGTTTAAATTCATAACGGTCCTCTTGTATCTCCTAAAGTTTTAATAGGAAGGTCACAAATACATTGGCTCACAGAGAGGTTGGAAGGATTTGGCTTAAATTTGTTGATCTATTAAAAACGAAGAAAAAGAATAAAAGCTTAGTAAGGCAACCACAAAGTTTTGAATTTCTAATCCATTTCTTTTCCCATATCATGTAACCTGAACTTAAAATTTCGAATAGGAAAATCAAGATACAAATTTCTAACAATCCATCCATCTCAAATAATTAAAGATGACAAGAATCATCAAATCTCCCACAATTCATTAGATTGTTGACTTTTAAAATTAATATATAATTCAAAGCTGCGTTTCATTTTAAGTCAAACTTTCTACGTCAGAATGATTTGACCCTTCATGCAGCAAAACCTCCAGCATGGATAACAGGTGATTCAAGATAACTCTGAGAAACACACGCATACACGCAAGCACAAATGTAACGAGGCAGATAATCAACACAACTTGGTGGCAAATTAAATCCCACATCACACCCATCAAAGCCCCTTCAAAGCACAAAAGCCTCAAGAGGATCAAGATTATACCAAGAATATGAAGTAATTTGCATCTTGTAAATCGACATCCATGTATAGGTTCTTGAGATTGACATCTCAAAGATGATATTTAACCGTTCATATTCTCTCATCAAAGGTCACCATCATATAAACAAGAGTGTTCTTATAGGAACTACTTTTGAACGAAAATTATTTTTTCAAAGGATATAAGCGCTCTCCAGATAAGTATCTATCACGAACGTCCTGAAAATGCACTTCATGCGTTCTTTTACACTGTTTTCATTGTCAAAAGCACTCCAGACACAACCCTAAATAATTATATTTTATGAAAAATGAAAATGGACAAGATTTTTACAAATGAATCACGAAAACAGTTGTACCACATCCATTTGGTTGTCTTTGGAAATGAGAATATTAGGTGTAACACACATTAGTGTACAAAGGAGAAGAGAAGGAATTGACAGCCTTCTATCTTCAACCCCAACTTTATATCGAAGAAACAATTTTTTTTTTTTTTCATTAGTTTCTACTGACTTTTTCCCCCTCCTGCAATTTTTACAGTTCAGAATATTATAGTGAAAAGAGAAAGACCTGAATTACTTTAAGGACAGTCCTGGCATGTGCATTACCCACATGAATTTTCCGGCAAACCAAGCTCTCTCATACCTTTGCACCAAGGAAGGACTGCAGGGTCTCCCAAAAAAAAAGAGTTAGCAAAAGATGCAATGCATGCATATACACATGTTAAATGCAAGGATGTCAGATTACAAAATCTTATGCACAACTCAAACAAGTAGGATAAATGATAGTCATACGCTAAATCCTCCTCTGGAATCCTATACAAAGACAAGTTTCAAATAAAGTAGCTTTTATGAACCACCAAGATAACCCCATCCTGTCTATAAAAGCTATCATAATTTGTCTGAGATGTTAGATGCATTAAAGGTAAAAAAAAAAAAAAAAGAAGGGAAAAAACTAATAGCAAATTACTTATTTCACTTGCTTACAGAATGGATCTTGCACATTAAGTTGCATCTTTTTAGCTCATAATTTTTCAGTGATCAAAATTGTGTAGTACACTGGCAAATAGTCTTCCACCAGTAACAAAACCATTAATATTGACCAAGCAATGCGATTAAGAAGTCCTATGAGATAATATGCTTTGGGCGCTGAGAAAATAATAATGAATCCATTCTAAAAGTGAACAGAATGTTTAAGGATGACGATAATTTGGAATTTCTTTATTAGGAAATACTTTTAAGATTTTAGGGACTTGATATTTGAAAGGTCGAGAGAGGGAATGGGGTTTAAAAACCAGAGCAAACCTGCAGAACCTCAAATTATAGACAGTGATGGGGCTCAGGTATAGAATTTAAACATCAACTTGTTAAGAGTCCTATAAATAGCAAGTGTGCTCAAATAAGAGAAACCTGCCACATAAAGTGGATCTAAACGAAGTTAGGCCTGGGCTAAATACCACTAGGCCCATTTTATGCAAAAATCAGAACTACCCAGGGCATGCTCCACAAATACCAACACAACCCAGCCAACTCAACCAAGAACTTCAAGCACCTTTCAATTTCCAAACATAAATTCATCAACACAATCACCTTCTCTACAGAAACACAATGGCACAACCACCACGAATCCACTACACCAACCCTTGACCAAAGCAAAAATCTGTCTCCTTTCCAGTATATAGTTTCTTCACAATTAATATTATGACTGTCAATATTATCATTTCTACCAGACCACAAAGTCACCACCAATGGAGCCACCTATTCCCACTAATCACACCTTAGCTTCAGTTTACCCTCACACAAAAAAGATAAACAATAATTCTGCTTCACAGAGTTGACAAGGCATAAATTGCTTGCCAGGAAATCTTCAACCAAGCTCCTTCCTCTCACTTGGGCTACAATATTCCAATCTATAAATCCCTGTCACCAAAATTCCACTTCATATCAACTGAAACATGTTCTCCACTTACTTCAGTATTGGCAATTCCTCTAACAATTTGAGATGCTATCATTGTTTCTTTGAAAGGTGGGCGTATTAGAAAGTGTATGTTTGTGTAGAAACTCTATTTTTCCTTGCATCTTTTCTACCTCAATCAAATTGAATTCACCATAAAGGTGCAAATCTTTTAATAACACAAAAATCAAGCATAGTAATTGACATATAGCATTCCAACAACAATCATGAAGGGTGAAATATGATACCTATACACAAGTGAAAAGAAAAAAACCAATCAATGCATATGAGACTTCTAATGAATTATTTCATCATTCAATATCTTTTCATATCTCAGAGGGAAC
>JANKKB010028733.1:0-16423 GCA_026225775.1 Bursera palmeri | reverse complement strand
ACTAAATAGTATTTATAAATTTAAATAATTTACTAAATAATTTTAATAAAATAATCGTGATAGCACTTTTCTTAGAATGGTAAGGTCTGGTTTATTAACAATATTAATAAATTAAGCAAGGAAATTATTAGTCTGCTTCCAATGATTGGCAAGCAACTCCTAGTTATATAATAAAAAAATCGATGATCAAATGATTTGATCCGTTACCTCTGTCACATCTGATATATGCGACATTTGTGAACTCATCAATTTATTAATTGATTATAAATTAAAAAAATTGAATCTAATTTAATTTGAAAACACCTCGAGATTAAAAAAATTTATTTATTTACTTATATTTTAAAGTATAAGTTAGCAACACTTATTTATAATTATTTTATTTATTTAATGAAAATTAACCATCGATTTGATAACTAGTTTTTGTATTAAGTGTTGATACCAACAGTTATAAAACGAGGTATTTACTTACTTATTTTATTAAAATTATTTAATAAATTATTTAAATTTATAAATATTATTTAGTGAATGAAATATATTTAGTAATTAAAATATATTTTATTTATTAAATAATTATAGATTAAGCAAGTAAATTCTTATAAGTAATTTAATAAAAATTAAATAATTTTAGTAAGTAAAATTATTTTGTAATTATTTAGTAAATTTTTAAAATTTAAAAAAATTATTTAGTGTATAAAATATATTTTGTTATTTTTTATGAGTTTTTAAATATTTTATATTATTTTAACAAAAAAACAATATCGAGAATGCTTATAATGTTAATTAGTTTAAAAAGATTATAAAAAATAGAGTTTTGATATTATTTTATAATTAAGGGATAAGCTTGTTATTTTGGATATATCATAAGGGTATTTATGATAGTTCTCATGAGTTTTACTATAACATCGTTAAATATAACTAACGGTACTATAATATAAAGGGTGTCACTGTTAGTTTAAAATTTAGTGGGGTGATCAGTGTTAATTTAATATTCAGTGGGATACTAAATTAACTAAAAACTTTTAATGGGTGGTTGAGAGTAAATACCCCCTATTACAATTCTAACTGGGTCCCACTTGAACGGTTGATACAAAACAAAGCATGAATTCAACCATGCCCACCACACAGCCAACCCCTCCTCTCTCTATTTCCCCACCAATCACATAATACAATAATTAATATTATAGTTACCTCTGAACCACCTATATATATATATATATCTATATATGATCATATATATTATTATTGTAACTTAAAAATTTAACTTAATTTTGTATATTTTTTTTTTATTATAGTTGATTATCTAATAAAAAATATTAAAAAATTAAATTAACGATGAAGTTAGGGAATAAAATAGTGATTGATGGGTGCCTTTAGAAGTTGGTTAATTGGGTAGTTAGGTGGGTTTCTTGAAATAAAAGGATTCTCTTTCAATTGTAGAGCTTTGACTAGAAGAAGAATATTTTTTTATTTTGTGTATGTGTGTATGCAATGCATGCTTTCGGAAAGTAAAAGAAAACGTTTATTTTATCTATCTTGAGCTTGGAATATCCTTTCCTTTCCTTGCACACTTTCACTCTTGAGTCTTCCATCAATTCTTTCTATCCAGATAATACACTTCACTCCTCAATTTAAATGTTGTTTTAGGACAAAGAGATCTATCAATTTCAAAGATGCAAACCAATTGACTGGTGCTTTTTAATACATCACGAGTTATTAAATATCCCAATAAAGTTGAAAGAAATTAATTGTAATATATAGTCATCAATATACAATAAATATTAAAGCTAAATCAATTCTTAAGTGATCTATCTAATACAAGATTTTGATACCCATTTAATTGAATCAAATGATTTTTGATAACTCCATCGATCCCATTAATCACGCTTATTAGTATTACACAATGTTATTATTTGTCATGAAAAAAAAACCATTATTAACATACGATCACATGTTTAATGTTTTAGGATTGCAGTTACATGTTTTAAATCACATAATCGAATGAATGTTCTTAAAAAGAAGTAGGAATGCATGACTTTATACCTTCTACCCATTCTAATTCATTCTCACCGACCCTAATCGATTCTAATTGACTCAAATCATTTCTCTCTGACTCCAACTCCAACTCCAACCAACTTTAATTGACTATAACAAATCCTAATATGACCTCTACACACACCCATATCAATATCTATATATACAACAATAATAATATGCTTAAATATCATCATTATCTGGCAACTATAAAGTAAAATGACATAGGAGATATATATTAATAAATTATATATATTAAAAAAAAGAATTGTAGGAATGAATCAATTCGATTATAGATACGCTACGCTAGATAATGTTCTATAGATAGTGTTGAATATCAAACAATATCTTATAGATAATATCTAACAATATTTAATAGTATCTATAGAGAGTGTTAGATGAATTAAATTTCAACTAGATCGGTTAAACTATAAGCCTACACTATAAACTGTCATTTAAACTATCAATAATATCCTTTCATTTCAAACGAACGTAATTTTTATTTATTAAATAATTTAAAATTTTAAAAATTATTATTTTTTTTATTTTTTTGGAAAAAAAAGGAGGAAAAAACGCGGAGTTGTGAAAGGGGGAAATTACTTTGACCCCCCAATTAAATTTTTAAAAAACACTTAACTCCAGACTTTTATTAAACTAACATTTACCCTCTAGAAATTATCGTTATTTTCGTAAAAACTAACACTTATCTCCGAAAAATTTGGAGGTAAATATTAGTTTAATAAAAGTTTTTAGAAGATAAGTGTTAGTTTAACAAAAGTCTGGAGTTGAGTATATTCTCAAAATTTAATTGAGGGGTCAATGCAATTTTCCCGTAGTGAAAGTGCCGACACATATATTATAGTCAATTCCACCTAAGTAAGATGAGATAATACAGTACTTTGTAAACTTGTCTTGTCTTTCGTATCTTGTAGTGACAAAGAGAATGTTGCATATGTTGGATAGTATTAGATAGACTAGCATATGACTGTTTATTTAATATCATTTAGTAATAAATAAAATTAGTTGTTAGTTATCTGTTAATTTTCTTGCTTTTTAACCTATAAATAAAGATATAATTAGGATGAAACATCGATGAGAAATTGGTTGAAATTAGTTAATATAGTTAAATGGGTATATGGAAAATAGACAATAGTTATAGGAGGGGTGGGTGCCCCTGCCCCTGCCGTCACAGGTTTCACAGTTGGTGAGGAGACCAGACGTAGACAAAATGTAAGGCAAGGTCATATATGTATATATATTTATATATATATTGATACAGTAAGCTTAAGAAAGAGAAAATCTTTTTCAGATTTTTTAGTTTCAATAAAATAAATAAAACTTGGATTAAGGATCCCGAATTTTTATATAAAAAGCCGCCAACACTCTTCTAAAACCAAAGCCAAAACCAAAACCAATCCAATTGCATTGCCCTCTTTCCATCTTGTTCTTGTTCTTGTTGTTGTAGTTGGCGTCAGTGGTGAGAGTTTCTTGGTCTCTTTGTTACAAACATAACCAAATCAGTTTCTCCTTGTTCATGCTCTTTGTACCTCTTTATCCAAAGCTGAAGATAACGTGAATATTTATACAACAACAAAACCAATATAACATATATAATAGCAGGTTTCCCGTTTTCTTCTTCTTCATTTCTTCTTGTTGGTAAGAGTATATATTATAACAACTCTCTCTGTCACCTCACATGCCTGCTCTGTAACTCTGTTCTCAGCACAATTTAGGAGGAAAATGAAGTACGTTTTGGTGACCGGTGGAGTTGTAAGTGGTCTTGGAAAGGGAGTGACAGCCAGTAGTATTGGAGTGCTACTCAAGGCCTGTGGACTTCGTGTTACTTCCATTAAGATTGGTCTCTGCTTCTTTCTTTTTCTCTTCTATATATTCCAAGGAAGAACTAGATTGGAATATTAATTGCTTTTTACTCTTCTTCTCCACTTCAGCACTTGGAAAACCTTTGATTTTGATTTAATGCTATTATGAAGGATCTTTATATTTGGCTGTTCAGAAGGATGTTTTTCTTTTCAATTTTCTTTTCTGGGTTTGAATTCTTTTCATGTCAAACGAGGTGATGCTAGAGTTTGGCTTTGCAAATATGCCTTCTCTTTCTTCTTCTTCAACTTTTTTCTTTCTCTCTTTAATTGAAGAAGCTGATTTTTTTTCTTCTTTTTAATCTCACCTACACTTTGAATAATAGTGTCATCTTTCAGTAAAGTTTACTAAGATATATCACAACTTCTCATCTTTTTCAAAGAATTTAAACAAATGGCTTGAGTTTAAGGGCATATTATAGATAGTTTAGATGAATGTGCTTGCATCATTGTTTATGCTTCTGTTGATGATGCTTTTTACCTCTTGCTCATGTATGTAATGGTTTGCTGTCTCTTAATTTTTCAAATTGGTCGCCATGAGATCAACTTTTCTTCTTTTGAAACCTTATTTTACTGATTTACAGATCCTTACTTAAACACTGATGCGGGAACAATGTCCCCTTTTGAGCATGGCGAAGTTTTTGTCTTAGATGATGGAGGCGAGGTATTGTTTTAATTATCTCATTTATAAATTTTGTCTCTGTAACTGGGATTAGCAACTGAGTGTAAATATATCAATATGAGCTGAAAGCTACTGGTTTCTTACGTTGCTGTTTCAATATAGAAAAGAAAAAAGAGAGATTGTTATTCAAGAGCTTACCTTACATATTCCGTATTTTACGCCTGAAAGGTGGACCTTGACCTTGGGAACTATGAGCGGTTTCTAGACATCAAGTTGACCCGTGATAATAATATAACTACCGGAAAGATTTATCAGGCAAGTGGGCTGCCTGAATTGCACATTTTGCCAAAGATTTACTTACCATAAGATAAACTCAGTTACTGATTTGCTTTTTGGATGTGTTGTACTTGCAGGATGTTATTAATAAGGAAAGAAAGGGAGACTATTTGGGAAAAACTGTTCAGGTTTACTTCTGCTGCTGACTATATATATGTTATGTCTATACATTCTGCTTACAATAGGTTTCATGTTCATTTAATCTTGCAATCTGCAGGTTGTCCCTCACATTACAGATGCCATTCAAGAGTGGATTGAGCGAGTGGCAAGGATACCTGTAGATGGAAAGGAAGGTCCAGCGGATGTTTGTGTCATAGAACTGGGAGGGACAATAGGTACGCTAAAACGCCTTGCAGCTTAAGCTTTTTCTTTTTTTCTTCTTTTGTTTTTTGACGTTGGTAGAAACTCTTGTGCATGCAGGAGACATTG
Source organism: Bursera palmeri (assembly GCA_026225775.1). Taxonomy (NCBI): domain Eukaryota; kingdom Viridiplantae; phylum Streptophyta; class Magnoliopsida; order Sapindales; family Burseraceae; genus Bursera; species Bursera palmeri. Next base: position 11,128 of record JANKKB010028733.1, on the reverse strand, counting down.
AGTCCATGCCATTTATTGAGGCTTTAGGGCAGTTCTCATACCGTGTAGGTACGAATTTTTCCTCTGCAACTCTTGTATGACGCATGCGATTGTAAGCCCTTTAATTTGCTTTCATATTTTTATAAATTAGTTGACTTCTTTTCACCGATGCTCCTTGTTTCAGGTCCTGGAAACTTTTGCTTGATTCATGTCAGCCTCGTCCCTGTTCTAAATGTTGTTGGTGAGCAGGTAATGTAATAGAAATAGAATGTTTGCACATTTAATGCAGAAAGATGATCAAGTTACTCCATCAGCTCTTAGCAGAAATTTAATTTACATTCTCACCTTGGTCAGAAAACAAAACCAACGCAGCACAGCGTTCGGGGACTTAGAGGCCAGGGTTTGACACCAAATATCTTAGCCTGTCGCAGCACAGTGGTAGATTGATTTTTCTATCTATGCCGTAAATTTATTTACTTGCAGTTTTGACTTGAGGTTCTAAATCTGCATATACATTTCAGGCACTTGATGAGAGTGTGAAGGCAAAACTCTCTCAATTTTGCCAAGTTCCGGTATGTTCATCAAAAGCTGGGTTAACAGATTGTCTGCATTTCACTTAAGATTCAGTTATGTGCTTTTCCTATCTAATACCGTGTACTTTCCAGGCAGAAAACATTCTCACTCTATATGACGTTCCCAACATCTGGCACATTCCTTTGCTTTTAAGAGTAAGCAATCCGGTAGCAACTTTTTGAAATTCACTTCTATAAGTAGTTACCAATGCTTAAATATACTATTTTCTTCTTGATTAGGATCAGAAGGCTCACGAAGCAATTTTTAAAGCTCTGAACCTTCAAAGGTATGTCTAATGCTTCAGTTCTTTTCCTATCACTTTAGAGATGGATCATATACTCTGGCATCATTTTGCTTATCCACGCATCCATCCTTATGCAATTATATTTAATAATGTTCAGTACTGCCAAGAAGCCTTCTTTAGAGGAATGGACTGCAAGGGCTAGAGTATGTGACACGTTACATGAGCCGGTGGGTCTTCAAATAATTCTTAGATTAAGAATCCAGATTTCTCCATACAATAATTTTCGCCTTTTCATAGTTTTTCTACTCTGAGTCTGGCAGAGTCTTATCTTTAAGGTTTGGTAATTTATAGGTCAGAATTGCCATGGTAGGGAAGTACACAGGCCTTTCAGATTCCTACCTCTCTGTACTGAAGGTACACTTACGTATTATAACTTGTATACATTGATTTAATCTTTCAAGTTGAAGTTTCATGTGTTACATTTGATAGGTGCTTAGCTTCCTTTTGACATCTTTGTGCTAGATTCATGACACTACATATATACAAGACATTTAGTTATCTTGAAAATAATTTAAATGGATGCTGATTTATTTTTTCTAATTTTGAAGCATTAGTTTAAGAGGACTATAAAAGTTACTATTCTGCTGCTTGCAGGCTCTTTTACATGCTGCTGTTGATCTCCGCAAGAAACTTGTTATTGATTGGGTTCCTGCTTGTCATCTTGAAGATGCTACGGAAAAGGAGGTTATAATTTATGCTGACTCCTTCCATTCTATATGTATTTATCATTTACTTGTTTGACATCTTGATGGTATTTTTCCTAGCAGAATCCTGATGCTTATAAGGCTGCATGGAAGTTTTTGAAGGTTTGTACTAAAATATCCAGTTCAAACTTCCTTAAGTGTTGGCATCTTCTGTAATAGCCCTGAGTCTGAGTCTGACTAGCTTTCATCTGAACTCAGGGTGCTGATGGTGTTCTTGTTCCCGGAGGCTTTGGTGACCGAGGAGTGGAAGGGAAAATTCTTGCTGCAAAGTATGCCAGGGAAAACAGAATTCCGTATCTTGGCATATGCCTTGGAATGCAAATTGCTGTGATTGAATTTGCACGATCTGTTCTAGGACTGCAAGATGCCAACAGCACTGAATTCGATTCCAAAACCAAAAATCCCTGTGTCATATTTATGCCCGAGGTTTGTATCTCCATGACATTTTTTCTACCTTCCAAACAAATCATATTAACTATCATCTGGCTGATCAATATATTTGATCTCTTTAACACTCCAAAAGGGCTCAAAAACTCATATGGGAGGCACCATGCGTCTTGGGTCAAGAAGGACATATTTCCAAGTTAAGGACTGCAAATCTGCAAAATTGTAAGTGTTATATGCATTGTTACCTTCTATGTTTTTCAAACTAGTTATATATATATATTCTCTGTGTATGTCTGAAGAAGAAGAAACACTTCTGCATAGTTAGTTATGCACTGTTCACCGGACAAAAGCTTTTGCGTCCCTCATCTGGTGTTTTTAGGTGTATCAGAACTTAACATTGCTGCTATGCTGAATGATGTCTGTCTCAGATTTACTAATCTTTGTGCTCTGTATGCTGTCAGATATGGAAACAAAAGTTTCATTGATGAAAGACATCGTCATAGATATGAGGTATGTGGCATTGAGATGTAGATGTTTGTCTTGTTAATATATAACTATTTGGTCATGGGATATACACTCAATATTACGCAGGTGAATCCTGACATGATAGCAACCTTTGAAAATGCCGGTCTCTCTTTCACTGGCAAGGATGAAACCGGTCGACGCATGGAGGTAACAATTTTCGTTTTTTACTTCCTAACGTCTTGAATTACTTCGATGATTTACATTCTGGTCTGGTGATTCTGAGTCAACAATGAAATTAATGCTTCAGATTATTGAGCTTCCTAATCATCCCTTCTTCATCGGTGTACAATTCCATCCTGAGTTTAAATCAAGACCTGCGAAACCTTCTGCTTTGTTCTTAGGTACCTTCATCCTTTCTTTTGTTAATTTTAATATTTTTTTCCTGGTGTAAATCATCATCATTATCATTGCAAATGCAGGGCTTATAGCAGCAGCATGTGGGCAGTTAGATACAATCATACAAGGTCATGCTCGGCAAGGGAATGTCTCTGTTAATAAGCTAGGCAATGGTCTCCCATCAAAGAAAGTGTGCCAATATGGAAATGCTACAAAGCCTGCAAACATTTTATCTGGTGGTATATATGGCTATAGCAATGGCATGCACGATGAAAGCAGTTTCTGTCTTTCGCTGTAGGATCTCGAGGGCTATTGGTAGGATTGCTCTGTACAGCCGTTTGAGTAGTTGTGAAGGGGGCTGAATCCCGAGCTTTTACTAGGGCAGCAGCCTCTTTGTGTATTCATAGTTTTCATTTTTTACCCTTTTTTTCCCGAAGGATAAGTGTATTAACATTCATCCTGAATGAGCTTCTTCTATTTATCTGAATGAAATGAAAGAACCTTGTTTTGCTCTACTCTTGATTCAAATTACTTTAACTAAATGCAAAGAAAAGGCAAAAATAATAATAATTTAGCTCTGCGGATTTCAGAATCAACCTGACTTCAAAGGTTACAACCAAAAATAAAAATAAAAATAAAAATGTTCAAACAATTGTTCTCTAGGGAAATGTAGGAAAGCTAATTACAAAGTGACAACTTATTCCAAAAAGATCTATAAGTGGTATCATAGGAAAGCCATGGCATACCAATAACAGCAGGATGATATTCCATTGTGTTCAAATTTCAAAACATCTGAGAGAAAGCACGGGAGTGAAAAGTTCCATTACCATCTCAATAAGAAACGATGGAAACTATCTTGGAACGCAAACAGCCTAAAATCCCACCATGTAAGTATACAAACAATGGAAATATCATCTAAATACTGAAATTAGACCATATACCCCCATGTTAATATACAAAGGAAAACATTATCAGAAAACAGAAACCAATTACCTGAACAACTAAAATCGTACAATTTAGAGTCTATAATGAAAATCATTGTCATTATGTGTTCTCTGCTAAACGCTCACGATTGACCAGTGTGAGAAAATCTCTAATTTCATGACTAGTGGGATCCAAGATGCAAGTTTGACTATAGTTAGTCTCTCAACAGATCTTGTTTGTGGTCGTTGCAACAACCAAATGTAAGAGAAACAATTATTACAGAGAAGGTGCACAAGGCTTCCATTTTTTAATAGATTCACTCAACTGACAAGGCACACTAACAGACCACAAACTCAAATCTGGCAAAGGCCCTGTCACCGCAAGAAAATTATCACCGTTTCTTTCTGGCATTCTCTTCCAGCTTACCTGTGTCAATCAATTTTAACTTTGAGCTTCCAAGCAGTTGCATTGATCTACTAAACACACCAAAGAAATTAACAATTCAGCAACATGCAGAACAGATATGAGACATTTTGATTACCAGCCTGCCTTGTATGTAAAACCACCTGATTACCAATGATGCATGGAGTTCTCCGACAAGGACACTTTGTATATTTCCTCCAGAGGTTTATGCCAGGAATTTTGTATAGCATATTTGCAAATGGTTGATTAGTTTATTTTCAGTCCATTTCTTGGTACTCGTACACTTTTAGGTTAGCACGTTGACGGCAGTATACATTTATTAGGAATACTTTCACTGGAAGTTTTATGGGTGTCACCTTTACTACTTACTAGTAAAATATAAAATAGAACAGCAAATGAATCAATAGGGAGTTAGTGTCTCTTACTACAGTTTCCTCATATTATCAACAACAATAGAGTTGGAAGGTAAAAATGTTTTGAAATAATAATTGATGCATGACTTTTCACCCAGATTAAATACTTCATAAGGATGAAAATTTTACGAAGAGCAATTGTTTTAAGCATATTGCAATAAGGTGACAAGGGTCAATTTTCTGATTTTTAAAATAAGAAGCATCTTTCTTCTTTTCTCTCTTTTTCCCTCTATTTCTTTCTCTTTCTTTTCTGCCTAGAAATATAATGAAAAAGAAAAGTAATTCAGTGATATATTATAAATCATAAATTGCAAGCAACAGTGAAATTGCAACATGTTTTTCCCCCAAAAGTTGCAACCTCTTGTAGCTAGAGTGAACTACGTAAAACTTAGGAAGATAAAAAAGTTGAAATAAAGAAGTTATGCTTCTAGTAGGTTTTTTTTTTTTTTTTAAATATTTTTTATTATTTATTTATTTTTATTTAATTTCTATCCCAGATGTTTCATACCTTTCAACAGATATTAGTAACTCATTTCTATATATTGTATTCCAACATCTATTGGTATGTTATAAATTCCAATAATACATTTGACCAAAATATTTATGTTCTATGTGGACAAGCAAAAAAAAAAAAAAAAGGAACCTCGCTTTGGAATTATAAAAATACTTTTTCTTCAATCACTTTCTACCTATAGATTATCATAAATTAAACAATGTGCTATCTTGTCTTCTTTATAAGTTTTTACTCGTTTAAGCCTTTTGCCTTGTGATTATAAGGAAATTGAGAGATATTCACAATGTTGAAAAGAGATGAAAAGAAGATCATTTTTTTTCCTTTCGAGCGTAAATCATGGAAACCATACTTGTCCAGGAAATGCTTCTGATAATGTCCTGATAGTAGAATTCTGCACCCATGTGCTTCCCATTGATCCAGGCCGGGTTGTTTCATAGGTACTATCAGATTCTCCACCAATGCCACCACAGTTGACCATGAAGCGACCATTGGGCATCAATCTCTCTCTCAATTTCAACCAAGTCTCAACCTGTCAAACACAGTCATGAAACTTAAAGTGCATCGTAAGGCAAGACCATAAAAATAGAATATCTAACTACAAATAGAAAGTGTATTGAATTTCCACATGTTAATGTTGAAAACAAGCTCATATAGATAAGCGAATTCAAGTAAACTTCTTTACATGTGTATGTTTTCAACAACTCATGTTCAAGAAGGCAAACTAGAAAAAATTACAATCAAAGCTAATCACTTCTTACTTTGAAATAACTTTAGAATTTAAGGGGAAAATCTAGGGAGAGTAAAAGTAGTTTGAAATGTGTGTGTAGTGATGTCAAATCAGGTAAGAAATCATACAACCCAAGCATGGGAACACAATTATTTTGGCAACACGATATCTCATGCTGTGCAGGCCTAGATTTTAGGTTGATCAGGTGCACCCAGAATAACTTATGCAAGGATTTTATTTAAATGAGAAGTACCAAACCTTAACCAACATTACAAGGAGTAAGATCCTTTGCTATCAATTCTTCTTTATTTATTTATTTTTTCCCTAGGATATTTTAGTTCAATAGAAAAAGATACATACCTCTTGCAACTGTGACAGAACCTTCCCTTCAGAAAACAAGTCAATAATAATGCCTGAAATTTCATTGCTAGAAAAAGTCAGCAAAACAAGTGGTTATAGATCTAAAAGTTCATGAAAAGAAATTTTAGTGCAATAAGCTATATAAAGAGTGAAGAGGACAAAAGGACATGGATAAATCAGAAACAGTAATGCTTTGACTAAAATGTGCCTATTGAGGTGTGAATTCAAAGTAGGATTAAAATATAGTCTCAGTTGAACGCATTGATCTTTTCCTCCCAGGAAAATGGCAACATTAAGTGTATAGGAAAATATAAATACATACATAATTAATTTCATCATATCCAAGGAATTAAATTTAGATATGGAGTAAAATACAGGATGTCTTGCATCCCGACTTTTTAGAAGTTACAAGGAAATCTCAGCAGATAGAGAAACTGACCTAGGAAGACAGCTATACAGATAAATAATACATTAATAAAACAAAAGGACAAGACAAAAAAAAAAAAAAAAGGAAATCCTGAATATAGACATTACAAATTACAGGAAAACCTCACCAGCATATCCTCCGGAAACAATTTCTGGGGGAGAAAAAACATCACCAATCCGGACATTAAGTATGCCACCAGCTTGAGTATGCTTCTCAAGATCCGATAAACCAAAATACTCTCTTGCTTTATCAATTAACTAGATTGCAAAGAAATTAAATGCCAGTTAATAGGGAAATGAATTGGAATAATGAATTCATTCATCCTATCATAATGATTTAAAAGCATTCTGATCAAGTTCCAATAGCATATGTTAATGTACATGATTAGGTGATTTCCCAAGTGGAGATAGACCTAATGTTCCACTCTAATCATATTGTGTATAGGTAATAAGCACATGGTACTTTATCTTTGAGCACTAAAGCAACATGAAGGATGATTATTCAAGTTTTCTTGAAAAGAGCAAAATCTTAATTTATTTTTTCAAGTGATTTCTATAGACATAGGAAAAATTACTCATCCATAAGATAATAATTTAAAAAAAAAAAAAAGCTGTTTTCTATTTCTTTAAGAAAAAAATGTGCTTGTGAAAGTATGAATCGTACATGATATCAACCAAGGGAAACCCAGGAGAGATTTCAATAAACCGTTTTACCACAGCTACCACTTATCCCTTAGGAAGGAGAAGAATGTCCCACTGAGCAAAGGTTGAGTCATAAGGTGTCTAGGATCAAAGTTGGTATGAATTACTGGTGTAATAGTTAAACAGCTCTAATCATGTGCAGTTGCGGAATCATTTTCCTCAAACCTGTTCAGCGAGTATTGAGATGTTCAAAATACAAATTTGGCATGCGGCCCTAAGGTTCACCTATTCCTTCCTTGGTGCAAGGGTGAAAATATACAGGTAATCTATAAGCAATATAAAAAAAAAAAAAAAAGAAAAAAAAATTGAAAAAAATCTAACCTTGGACACACATATACAGAAAATATAATAATGATAATCTTACGGAAAGGGATACTCATTAATTTCCCATACAATTTCATCAATCTCCCAACCTTCAAGCTGCAAGGAAGGCCACAAGTCAAGCAATAGATGAGCAGCTGTTCCACCCCCCTGAAAGAATCAGGAACTTGGTGAATTCACCTCACGAAATCATGCAATATTAATAATATTAAGGTCATAGAAATAGCAAGATCAAGTAAAGTACCAAACCATAGATGCCAATAGGACCTGTTGGAACAATTGGTGGCAAACTAGCAAATTCATCCTGTAAAACGAAAATGAAGAGACATGTATAGATGGGAAAAAATGATTCTATTCAATTTTAAAAAATAAGAAAGCTAAAGAAGCATATGTTACATACATACCCAGTAAGAAGCAGTCCATTTTTCAAGGCCCTTATTCAGAATGCTATGAACATTATCTGTAGCATGCATCATGAACATATATATATATATATAGATATAGATATTATTGAAGTGAAATTAAAATGTGAGAAACAGAGAGAATGGTGAGATAGGTTACGAGTGTTATCGAGGAGCAACATTCTTGACTTTGGAGTGTCCACAATTACAATGTCATTGTACTGGCTTCTTATTGCTGTGAGGACCTGAAAGTTGTCATCTTCATCATCTTGGTCATCTTGTTGCTGATGTTGGTCACTGGAAGCATTGGCATTTGGTTTCTGAAAGCGTAGACAAAGATTGGTTTTTAAGGATGAAGTGGAGAAGAAGTGGAAGGAATTGGTAATGTTAGCGTTAGGATTAGAGAAGAGCGCTGGTGGGTATATGAGAGAATTGGTGAGGGCCATTGAAGCCATGGCTTGCTTGCTCTCACTCTCACTGTGTTGCTCACTTGTAATTATCCAACTCAACTGCCACTTTTTTCGTTATCGTTAACTGGTAGCAGGAAACAAAAAATGAAAAAACATTAAAAAAATAATTAATTATTTGAGAGATTTTTGGGAAATTTGCCAAAATGGCCACCTAGAAGATCTAATTGAAAAATTGACTCACGTCACTAACTCTTTCATCCGTCAAGCTAAAACTAAAGTAAAAAAACTATTTTTACTTATTATACCCCCATCTCCTTCATATTCAAAAAACAGTATCTAACCACTGTTTACTCTCTCTCACGACTGTTAGATGATTTTTACCCCAAAATATTACATTGTGAATATACGTGGTATATTCAGATTTATATAATAAAAGAAATTATATGTCTTTATCATTATTTGTAATTGGATTATATTATGATAAATGTCCATATGATGTAAATATGAATGATTTGATTGTAAGACATAAATCGATTCAATAAAATATTATATAATTAAGACATCCCTGGTCGAAGTACTGTCGAGACAGGATATTCACAGTGTGAATAGACTAGTATTACACTTGTACTGATTATAGAAGTATAACAATATGATTCTCACACATTTAAGTATTGGATACTTATGCAAGTGTATAGGGGAACATTGTTAGCCGTTTAGATACATGAACAAATTCACTGGACATGGCTCGATACGTAATTCCATTGGTATGTTACCTAAGTGTCTATGGGAGGTCCACTCAGGGTAGGTATAAGTAGTCCTAAGACCTAAGACTTATACAACCATCTTATTTAGAGATCGATTCGCTTTGACACTTACGTAAATAACTTTTTTTGGGTTAGAGAAACGCTTGTCGTTAGACGCGCCGTGACATATTTAGGAGTAGGTGTAATGTTAAGATATGATATGTCACTCCAGATATATAGAGATGATGTGACACTAGATTCGACAACGATATATCATAGGCTGGCCAGCATCGGAGAGCGTGATGAGGATTGTCCTCAATCACGGCTCGTAAATGAGAATTGCACGTAAAACAAAGATCCGAATTATGCGTCATTATTAGGGAAGACATATTCCATCCCTAGACCACGTACGTGACATTTGACATAGGATTAAATTACATAGAACTACGCCTGATAAAAGTTACGTGACTTTACGTGTACTTTCAGAGAATTTGGGGGCTTGATGCTTTGCTATAAGCCAATCATGCCTTGTAAATCATGGGCTCAGCATTTTATATTCAGGAATGCGAATGGTTCGCGTGTGACGATTTACAGCCAACATATCCGAAAGCTTAATAGATCGTACTTCGAAGATACATCGATGACAGATTGATACGGGAGTTATAAGAGTATTTTCACCTAGGATGAATAGTGATATATAGATAGTGTTTTCAGTCATACTATTCACATATGGACTTAAAAGTTGCATGGGCCAATTTAGTGGGTTGGATCACTAATTAGTTTTGGGCTTACGCATGTTAAATAGATTAGGTCCATTAAACAAAGGCTTGAAATATTATATTTAAACCCAAGCCCAATAGGTCTATTGACTAAAGAAAGAAGAATGAAACTAATTGGAGTTAGTTGAAATTTGTATTTTGATTTACTTAGCTAAGAATGGTTTGACCATATACTTGGCTATTATAAATCAAAATTAACAAATTAAACAAATTAGATTTATTGAATTCATTGCATGTAAAGCACTTACACCTAAGTAAGATGTTAGTGCATATTACATTAAATGCAAGAAAGCTTATGGTATACAACACTCATTCACTTGCCTTGAGTATGCATGATTCATGCATTAAGTGAATGAAACAATTTCTCTCTCTTTAAGCACATGCCATTGCCGATTCATGCTCTCTCTTCTCTTGGAGAAAATTGCTCCAATTTTCTTCTTTTTTCTGCAAGATTATGTCAATCCTAAGGTGTTAGAAGTACACACCATGGATAAAAACAATCTAACTTATTTGCTTGTATATGTGTAGGAATTTGGTGGCAATGTTGGTCACAAAGATTCAACATTTAAGCTTTGGAGATTATAAGTTTTTCTTGTTCATTTTTATTTTAATTTCACCTAATTGTATGATCCTTGGGTGGAAATCCTATAATGGTATCAGAGCATGCTTAAATTAGATAGAAAAGTGAGCAAAATATTAGGGATTTCACATGTAGAATTTGAGAGTTTTGTGTTCTAATGGTTGGAATGTCAATTTGATGATGTGTTGATGTTGAATATGTGTTCAATTGGATTGAAAAACATGATTTTGATATATAATATGTCATACCCAAATTTGTATGTATGTGTATGTATGTACATACATGTGATTTTATGTGTATTTGGATGGTGGATGATATAATGACATGATGTGCATGATGAATTAGATGTCAAATGTATGTATGTATGTATGTTATGCCATGTCCGAATGTATGTAAGCATGTGTGATGGATGAAATGATACATGGATGATGAGTTGACATGATATGCATGACTAATTGGATGAGTATGCATATATAATGCCCATGTATATGCCATGACCAAATGCATGGTCCATGAGGTATTGATAAGATGATTTTATTATGTATTTTAATACCCTTATTCTGAGTAATTGATAAATTCTTGATGTTCTCTAATGGG
>JANKKB010028732.1:0-16418 GCA_026225775.1 Bursera palmeri | reverse complement strand
GCTTCCCTGTGGATTCGATACCTAAAGCTATACTACAACAATCGTTTAGCCGAAGGTAAATTTTGAACGTGATCAGTAATGGTGAAGTGGAGTACCCAGAAGATGATGGTTGCTCACTTTGTATAAATGTCTCTAAACCAAAATCATATAACAAGTCATCTAAACAACCAAGCCTATTTTCTTCTATTCCAATTGTTCTTGCATCGGTGTCATCTCTTAGTCCAATTGAGTTTCTTTCAATAGCAGTTTCATTTCCAATTACAATTCTTAAATCTTCATAGTCCGTAATAGTCTCTGTGCGATAATTTCTATGTGTTGGATGGGACTAATAGAAGAAAAAAAAAGGTGTCAATATATAAAACATAAACGTTAGTAACGTGTATTATTAAATTGTATAGTATTTTAAATGAAATAAGGTCATCTTAAAGTAGTCCTCACATACTTCATCACTAGCAGTGAATTTCTTTGTCACAAGATCCCATCCAAATCCAAAACTATGATGCATAATATTAGAGAAGTTGTTGTATCGTTGTTTGAACCATTTCAAATGGCTTAAATATTGAGCATAAGTCCTTTTACACCCAAGGTTTTCATTAAGAGCGGGAAGTAATTTTTTTCTACAGTTATCTTGCTCAATAAACCGTTACTATCACGCCATCCATGAGTGGCGGCATCAACCATAAGTTTTAGCAACTCATTGCTCTCTTCCAATGTCCATACCTTATATTTTTCTAAAACTCTTCCCTTTTCTTTATCATTTCTTTGATGTGCATCCCCCATTAATAATATTACTACATTGTAATCGTATAAAAAATCTTATCAAGTTTTCATATAATAATAATAATAATAATAATAATAATATAACTAGGTAAAATTATACAACCAATTATTATTGCTGAGTTTAACAAGCCTATTCTGTAATATTAAAATATATTTATATTAATTAAAATTATCCAACAAATCATACAACCAATTATTAATATTAAAAAATAATTAAAATCATTCATGTTATATAAAAGACGATAGATATTAAATCACACTTTTTAAATTGCTCCTATGTGAGAGGTAGCCTTTTATAAAACTATAATATAATTATATCAATTTTAAAAGAAGAAAAATTTAATCTAAGAAATCATAAACCAAAAAAAAGTTGATTTTATAAACAAAGAATAGCAATAATTATCAAACTATAAGTATATATTAATTAACCCAATAAATAATAATCAGTAACTTAAAAACAAATTCACTTATTTAAGTTACTATCATTAATATTGAATTGAATATAATGTTTCTCATGAAATCAAATATAAAATAATAAAATCATTAAACTGTAAGCACCATTAACTAATAACAGCATAACTCGAGGCCTCCATGTCAGTAACTATACGTTCAAAAGTGCTTTTGAATTTACAAGTATTTTTAAAATGTACTGTTGGAGAAACAAACAAAATGGTTGCATCCAATTTCTTAGTTAATTGGTGGATGTGGACCTACATTTTGTAAATAAATAGAGTGTAGCACACACTACACCACCCTGAGACTTGTGCTATTCTTTTTGTTTGAATCTAAAATAAATTTATAAAATATCCCAATAATAAAAGTTTGATTAATACAAAGTGCACGTTCCCACACATGAAAATCAAACTCATGATTAGAGAATGAAGATGTGAAATAACATGAACAAGTTAATAAATATCGAAAAACTACAGCATTCCCATGTGAGAACATGGAATTTGACTCAAGTGATTGTAAAAAAATAATGAATAAAGTCATTTATGTATATATTATTGATGTCGGTCAAGAGTGGGCATTGGCATCCACGAAGCCTAATATATCACCTTGTTGGCTGAGTTAAAAATCTTTTTTCTTATTTTATTCACAAACGACAAAACAAGATAATTGTTGTGAGAAAAGAGAATAAAATCAAGAGTCCAAACAAACAAGGGTTTCAAAGCGTTAAATCACCAAATTAACACTTTTCTACTCTTTTTTTTTTTTTTTTTTTTTTTTTTTTTTTATTTTTTTTTTTTTTTTTTTTTTTTTTTTTTTTTGCACTGAGCCAACTGGAAAACAAAACTCTGTCTATTATAATAATACAATTATACAGCCGTCAAACACCAAAAAAAAAAAAATCAATTAAATATTTTTTTTTAAAAAACAACTAATTCTTATTAAACAACATAGATGAACAAAAAATAAGATAAACTCAAATAGTAATGTCTAACAATATATCATGCAGCTTTATATATTTTAGTAAATCAAATATTCAGTAATCAAATCAAATATGAATGTTTTATAATAAAAAAAGATCTATAAAACTAATCGATGATAGAATAATTTATTTCAAGATATCCTCCTTACGTCTTCTGTAAAAAACACAATAACATTTTTTTTCTCTATAAAACTTGAAAGTCTTTCAAAGTCATAGCAAATACTGAGAGAGAAATTATGGAGACTACTATTTATACCTTCCACTAAAAAGTCTACAAAAGTATTTCATATAAAAAAATCTATAAAAGTCATTGATTTTTTAATACCCAATGACTTTCATAGACTTTAACAATGATTGATTGAATACCCTAAGACTTTAACAGACTTTTTAAAAGTCTTTAAAAGTCTTTATTGAATACCTCATGACTTTATAGAGTATTTAAAAATCTATAAAAGTCTTAATTGAATACACCCTCCTTAGTTTGAGACCATATTATCTTAAAAATCTAAATTAGTTTGTAGAAAAACCATAGTCTTTCACAAATTTCGTCAATTATGATTCATCAAATGTAATCTAAATGTTCAATTATCTTTTATTTTTCATGATCTGTTCATCAAATCTTTCTTAAATCAAGAATTACTTAATTTCATTCATAAATATACACATTTACTACTAAATTATATTTATTTTAATTATTTCTTATTTAAAGATTAATATTTCGTATTTCTGATTTTATGAATATGTAACTCAATAATTAGGTATAAATATTATAGTGAAATTATGAATTTAGTGTTTTCTTTTTAACTCAAAAAGATTAATTTATGATTTTGTATTAGGGATCTTCAAAAGCCAATTTGGTCCAATTTTGACTGGTTTTGATTACTTGATTGGATCGGATTGAATTAAATTTTATAAAATGTAATGTAACTAGATCTTATGTTAGATTTTCTAAATGCTGGCCTCCTATGTAGTTTATATAGACTTTGGGTTTCAGGGGTCTTTCTGTAATTTTTTAAACCTTCAACGATCGCAAATCCTAACGCCAAAGTCTCGGCATCTCGTCGCCGACACGTCTTCATCCATTTCTCACTAATGTGACCCTCAAAATCCACACATCGGCAACTAAAGATGAAAAGCCCACAAACCCACGTAAAATTATTTTCAATCCAATTTTCTGAAAACACCTGAAAACCTTCGAATACTTATATACACGACGTCATCACATCCGTGTCATCCCGTATACATCTAAAATATTTACTTTTATAGATTTTAACTTTAAAATCTTTCACTTACACCCCTAAATCACTGTTTTAAAAATCCAAGTTACCACAGATACCAGGAAACTTGAAAATTTTACAAACTTGAAAATACAAAAAGAAATTGGAACTAGACAATGAGGATTGTGGAGATTTGTGCTAGATCTCCACGGTCCTCATAGTTTTTCTATAAAATCTATTCGACGTCGATGTCGAGTTGTAGAGAATTGCACAGATTTGCATAGACACCAGAACTTCAAAAGATTATGGAAAATCAACAAAAACCTATCTCAAACTTAGAAAACATTCATCTAAACTCAATTTCTATGTAAAAAACTCAATATCAACAAAACTTCATACATCGAAATCCATTACCATAAATCAATCAACATACTGAATAAATGAAGTGAAATGAAGCAAAAAAATGTGGAATAAGCACACTGATGACTTACAATAGATTAAGAGAGTAAACCATATGATGGCTTGAAGAGAGAATCGATTATAAGAGAGAATGGAGTGAGAGTGTTCCAAAAAAAAAAAAATGGGAATATATGAAAGAGACAGGAGCATTTTGGATACTACAACTTATTTACTGTAGCAATTAACTAGAGGGATGAGAGAGTTATTAAATAGGGGCTATTTTTTAATTTGACCCCCTCCAAGAGGCTATTTTGGTAAATTTTCCTTGTTTTTAAGATGGGGGCATTTTGATCTAATAGGATGAGGTTTGTCAGGTATACTAAAGGAAATATAGAACATGATATTTTTCAACTCCTCCCCTCCCACTTTCTTATAAATCCCTAATTCATTCTAGGTCACAATATGACCTTTTGTTTAGCCTTATAAAAAGACCAGTATTTGTCTATTTTAGAGCCATCACCTTTAGAAAGCCATGTAAATTTGTGATACGTTCACATGTATTTAAGTAATTAAGTCAACAAAAATGAAAATTAGTCTCTACAACTTCTCTATTACAAATCTCTCATTTCTTTCCCTCTTTTCTTTTTCATTGGAAACCATACCTAAAACCACCTGGTAATAGTGAACAAAGAACATGCTACACAACTAATTATACAAATACTTCAACAAATTCAGCTCTTTGGAAACTAGATTGTGAAATATTCTTTAGTATTCTAATAATTTCATATATTTATTTTGAAAGTCAAACAAACATAAGTTTTTAAAAAATGCATGAATTTCGAAAAAATGCCAAAATGAATAATTATCAAAAAGGCCATCACAGACCAGCTTTAACAAAGGCATCAGTTTATGCAATATTCCTAGCCATAGTCATCAACAACGCAATCCAATGTTCCATGGTTGCAATGTATGCAGTAGGTGCATTAATGACAATGCATACATGTTTATGTTGGGATATTTATGTCCCAGAGCATCACCTATATTGTATTGTACATTTATTTATTTGATAATAAAAGACAATTACACTTTTATCATTTTATTAGATTAAATTACATTTTAGTTATATGTAATAAAAGTCCTTATGATGTTTATATGAATGATTTAGATGTGAGGCATAAATTATTTCAAATAATATAACATCATTAAATTGTCCCTGGTCGAAGTACTACCGAGATAGGACATTCGCGATACGGATAGACTAGTATTACACTTGTACTGATTATAGAAGTATAACAGTATGATTCTCATGCATCTAAGTATTGGATACTCATACAAGTGTATAAGAGAACACTGTTAGTTGTTTTGAGACAGTAACAAATTCACTGGACTCGATCCGTTACAGAATCCCATTGGTAGTTCACTAAGTATCTATGAGAGATCCACTCAGGATACGTGTAAGTGATCCTTTGACCTGAGACTTGCATGGCCATCTCATTCGGAGACTGGTATGCTTTGACACTTGTTGTCTAAAATCCTAAGGGTTTTCACATACATTTATTGTTGAGCATGCCATAAACTATTTAGGAGTGGGTGTAATGTCAAGATGGGAAATGTCACTCTTGGTATATGGAGATGATGTCATATAGGATTCGACGACGATTGTTCTAATGCTAGCTAAATACGAGAGTGTGATAAAGATTGTTCTCAGTCACATCTCGTAAAAGAGAATCGCACGTAAAACGAGAATCTGAATTATTCATCTTATTAGGGGAGACACATTCCAACCCTAGACCATGTATGTGACATTTAGCATAGGATTAAATTACATAGAACTACGCCTGAAAAAGGTTCGAAAGCTTTACGCACACTTTCGAAGAATTGGGGGGCATGATGCTTTGCTAGAAGCCAACCATGCCTAGTAAATCATTGGCTCGTAACTTGGTGTACGGCAATGCAGATGGTCCGCACGTGATGATTTATGGCCAATATATCCGAAAGCCTAATGGGTCGTACTCTGACGACATTTTGATGAAGAATTGATATAGGAGTTATGAGAGCATTTTTCACCCACGGTGAATAGTGATTTATGAAAAGTATTTTCTGTAATACTATTCACACATGGGCTTAAAAGATGCATGGGCTAATTTAGTAGATTGGATCACTAATTTGTTTTGGGCTTATATATTCTAAAATGGATTGGGACCATTAAACAAAGGTTTTAAATATTGCATTTAAACCCAAACCCAAATAAGCCCATGGATTAAAGAGAGAAGAATTATACTAATTGGAGTTAGTTGATATTTTACAAAATATCTTGGTGGAAGCTCACTTGTGATTGGCTAATGTTTATATGGTTTACATTAATTTATTAATTTAGAATTAATATAATTACTTGGCTAAGAATAATCAAGCATTAATTGTAATTTGGGTGTAATGCATTCACACCATAAGCAATATAACATAAGTGTGTTATACACTTTTCTCTCACTTCTCTTGGAAGCCCTTGCCGAATCCATCTTCCTCTCCTCCTTTGTGCTTTGTTTTTTCAAATCACATTAATTCTCTAGCAAGAAGTTATCTTTTCTAAGGAATTAAAAGTACTTAACCATTAATGTTTGGTTAATTAACTTATATGATTAATATTGTAGGTTTCTTGAAGGAAAATTCTTAATATCAACCAAGGGCAAAGGATGTAAGTATTTCTTCCATTTAACATTTTGTTCAACCGTAAATTATGTATTTTGGGTAAAATCCAACAGTTTAGTGGTACTCGGCAAGTCGACATTATCAATCCTGACATCGGTGCGACCAACAAACTTAAGCTGGTCACTGGACGATTCAAACGACTCATGAGAAACCTTGGCATTGCTCCTAACAATCAATGCATCACGTAGAGAAATATTTTTTTAGGAGATAAGTTATAGGTGCAGTCCATTTGGCAAAGTTTTTTTAAAGGTCAAGACTGCCTTATTTATTTGACTTTAGTGGGATAAATTGGTCATTTCGAAACATAGTGTTTATTTTATTAAGCACATAATTTTTAAAAACTGTGATAAGGGTAGTTTGATAATTGGAGTTGAAATTGATGGTAAAGTGATGCTCTACTAACCGGATTCTATTAGTGAAGTGGGGTCATTGATTGATTTTCTGCAACACATGAGAGGTGTTGAAATAATGCAAAAAGTGTTTGTGAGTGAAATAAGTCATAGTGATCAGTGAAATCAAACTCGGTTGGCTGCTCTCAAGGTCTATAGATGTTTTCGGTAAAAGTGGTTAAGACGTGAGGATTGCTAATTCTAATTAAAGTTATAGCCAAGATACGGAGGTATATCTAACTTTGAGAAGAATTCATTCTTCTATTGAAAGCGCTTGTGATAGGGAATAGGTAAAGGCCTTGCCCTATTCAAGAGTACTAACAAGAAGAAAGGGGAATTTACTTTGACCTTTTGATTAGATTTCAAAAAAATACTTAATCCGATATTTTTATTAAACTAATATTTATCTCCTAAAAAAGTTTTCAAAAGTAATATTTATCCCCTAAATGGGACAATTTTAAATAGTAACCTTGTGTTTTGGTTTAATTTTAGTAGAAAGCAAGTTTATCATTTTCATCAATAAGACCCCTGAGTTTTTTTTTTTTAATCAACTGCTAATTTTAACCCTTAAAAGTACATATTTATCCCTGCTAAAATTTTTTTCCTTAATTTTAACACAAAGAAAGAATAAATAAAAAATAAACAAATTATACTCCCATAATAAAAAAATTTCTACTTATTTTAAATAAAATAAGAAATTTTTTTCCTTAATTTTAAAAAATTTTAAAGTAGAAATTTCCTTAATTTTAACATAAAAAAGAATAAATAAAAAATAAAAAATTATACTCCCATAATAAAAAAATTTCTACTTTAATATGTAGGGGCAATATGTATTAAAATTTCTACTTTAAAATTTTTTAAAATTAAGGAAAAAAAATTTTAGTAGGGGCAAATCTATATTTTAAGGGTTAAAATTAACACTTGATTAAAATAAGCAAATCTCAGGGGTCTTGTTGATGAAAATGATAAACTTGTTTTTTATTTGAGATTATGTCAAAATATAAGGGTATTATTTAAAATTGCCCTTCCCCTAAATATTTGGGGATAAATATTAATTCTTTATAAATTTTTGGAAGGTAAATATTAATTTAATAAAAGTGTGAGATTAAATATTTTTTTAAAATTTAAATGGGGGTTATTATTTTTCCCAATGAAGAAAAGTAGGCGTTACCTCTGTTGAATGAAGACCCTCAGTATCCGTGGTGGCTTATAAGCCATATAGAGTCGCCGACAGCTGGGTGTTGATCAAGCGGTGGGTGGTGCATCCAACGTCAAGGCAGAGCCATGAAGTGACCATTGCCGCTCATGAAATTTTTAAATTTCCTTAACACCCTCAAGTTTTATATTTTCATTAGAAAAATTTACGAACACCATAAGGTTTCAACTATGTCCCTTAAACTTAAATTTTGGGTCTAAAATATCCAAACATAAAGGATATCAATGAAATATTTATTTACAAAATTAGCAATATACTTAGTTTGAGACCATATTTTCTTAAAAATCTAAATTAATTTCTAGAAAATCCATAATCTTTCACAAATTTCAGCAATAATGATCCATCAAATATAATCTAAATTTCAATTATCTTTTAGTTTTCATGATCTGTTCATCATATCTTTATTAAATCAAGAATTACTTAATTTCATTCATAAATGTACACATTTAATGCTAACTTATATTTATTTTAATATTAATTATTTCTTATTTAAAGATTAACATTTCTTATTTCTCATGTTATGAGTATGTAACTCAATAGTTAGGTATAAATATTATAGTGAAATTATAAATTTAGTGTTTTCTTTTTAACTCACAAAGATTAATTTATGATTTGTATTAGGGATCTTCAAAAGTCAATCTAATCCAATTTTGACTGGTTTTGATTACTGGATCTGATGTTAGATTTCCTTAAAAAAATTCAATTCTTAAGAAAATTCAATAAAAGCGATCCAATCCGGTCTAAATTAAAAAAAAATATTTCATATAATTAATTATAATATTTTATATATTTAACTAAAATACTCCTTATCTAGGTAATATCTTTCATCTTATTTTTCAATTTATCAAATTTTATATAATATTATTGGTGGCCCCGCCATGGAGTGAAATTAACCGTGAAAATATAGTTCTTTTTCTCTTTAAAAGAATTTTCTTAAAATGTTTATAAAAAGGAGATTATGGATAATGGATATACATAACTTTAGGAGTGAGTATATTTGGAAGACAGAAAGGACATCGTTATCCATTGATCAATAATTAATGTTGACAATTACCAGACAATGTAATGTGCGGTTGCAGTAACCGCCATTTTCTTTCCTTCAACGTTACCGTGAATGACCTATAAAGAAGAGAATAGACAGAGCTTCTGGGCATTGGCTGAACATAACAGAGTGAAACTTTTTGTTGGCTGTTGCAGAGATGCCTGAATTGTCTTGGCCTACTCAAGCCCAGGTATTAATCTTTCCATTCAATGTGGGATCTCTGAATAATCTTTCTGGATTTTTAATCCCGATTTCGTGATTCATTGGATGCTGCATTGCATTGCTCATATCAATTATAACGAATAATAATTCTTTTTCTTTTGGCATTGCAGTTGAAGGAAATAAAGAAGAAAGTTTCTGAGATTTCTGGGAGAGATGCTGCGGAAGTTCAAGTTGTTGTCTCTCCTTATCGCATTTGTCCTTTGGGAGCTCATATTGATCATCAGGTTAGTGTGGATAAGCTTGCATTCTGATGGTGGCTTCTGTATGATTTGCTTCATCATTCATGCATTGATAGTTTTGCACCGTTCAGGGGGGAACAGTTTCAGCAATGACAATAAATAAGGGAATACTTCTAGGATTTGTATCTTCTGGTGACAGTCAGGTAAAGTTGAGATAACCCTTTTACACTACAACTTCCGTCAAGTAGTCAGAATGTGTTGGGGAAATTGAGTTGATCTGTTGTATCTCTTATGCCCATTCTTGCAAGTTATTGTCATTGTAATGGAGTAAATTATAGATGGAGAGCAGTAGCTTTCAGAACATGGCGGGCTATTATTGTTACTGTTAAAAGTCTTGACTGTCAAGTGCAGATCCTTTTTTCCCCACTCAACTTTAGAAAACGAAAATTGAAGAAAATGTTCATTTGAGGATTTTTGTGCTTTCCCAACTCAACTGGTAAATAAAGAAATAGTAGATCAATGTCAGATCACCCAAAAATGAAATATTTTTTTATTTATTCTGAAATAAAAAACTCAGGATTTATTACGATACATGTATCTTACTTTTTGGAGAAATGTTTTTGAAATAAAAGCCTTGCAAAATAAAAACATGATAGATAAAGAAAAGGAAGGATATCCCCCAACTTGAGATGCTTTGCCACTGGGAAATGTGCCAAAATGGTTTGCTTTTTTGAGATTTGGGACAAAGTTCTTCACTGAAGTGCCAATAAGTTTCCACCTTTTGATTTGATCATGCCAAGGGTGTATCTGTTATAACCTGCACCATTTTTGTACATGATCCTAATGTGCTTGCTTGGTTGACACCTAACCCTTTTATAGATTTTGGAAATAGAAACAAGCGGCTATTGAAAGCTGACCAAAAAAAAAAAAAAAAAAAAAAANCTTAAAAAAAAAAAAAAAAAAAAAAAAAAGAGAAACAGAAATACAACTCAATTTGGTTTCAATAGGTAATGAAATAATCCAAAGCTTCATTTCTGTTGTTGCTAGTTTTCTCTTCACAAGTGAGGTATATTAAAACTTAATTAAGAAGTAATGGTACATTTGGACGTGAACTGGTTTTCTAAATGGATGATATGCATCCTTGTTGTCTTCTGAACATTATGCAGATTATATTACATTTGGACGTGAATTGGTTTTGTAAATGTGTGATATGCATCCTTGTTGTCTTCTGAGCATAATGCAGATTATAGTTTACTCATGCTTTATTTGGGATGGTAAATGGCTATTCAAGGGGTTGCTTTCTGGTTTCAAGATGCCTTAGCCACTTGGATCCACTTCTTCCAATTTTATTTTATTTTATTATTTTTATTTTACTGGTTCATGTTTTGAGTAGAGTGATGGATAACGCTAAGGAGGCTAATATAGTGGAAGGTACATTGTTATGGTTTCTTGCTTACAGTTTGCGAATACCATCATTTTCTTTTCTAATGGGGGAGGAGGGAAATACACAAATCCAGTTTTGATGGGTTGAGAGTTTTTGTAAGATCTTGGGTCTTAAAGTGAATATTTCAAAGTGTAAGATAGGAAGTTTTGATTCTTTAGTAAGATTGCATCTTTGGCTCATATCGTTTGATGTGATATAAGAAATTGGCCCATAAAATTATTTTGGCTGTCCTTGAGAAGGCAATCTAAGGACTTTGGAGTATTGGATTCCAGAGTGGAGAGTTCAATAAAGATTGGAAGGGTGGAAGAAAGATTGTCTTTTGAGAGGAGGGAGGCTTACTTAGGTGCAATTGCTGTTATCTAGTCTACCTATATGTCAATTGTCACTTATTAGAATTTTGGAGAAGGTGGATAGAAGGATTGACAGCTTACTGTGGTGAAATCAGTGTTATCTAGTCCACTATTTATTCTCTGTCCCTCTTTACATTATTTATAGTTGAGAATGCTGAATAACCTCACATCTTATTAATTAATTTTGACACATGAGCTTGCTGCCCTTTTATACACAAGATCACATCGTATTATAGGAAATTATCTACTAACATTTAACCTATAAGATTTGTTGCTAGTAAGGAAATAAAGTAAAAAGGAAAATATGTACAAGGAGATCTAGGTATATTCCATAAGTGAAATATTCTGCCAGCTACTGCAGAATATTTCATATAAGTGAAATATTCTGCCACCTACCACAGAATATTTCCTGGAATAATTTTTCTTTCAACATGTATCAAATCAATGATCAACAATCTTTTGTGGCAAAAGTTTACATGGCAAGTAGTCATACTAACCAAATTTAGAACATAATCAAAATGAGTTAAGAACCTAGATAAGAGATGGTGATTTAACAACTCCAAAACATAAACTAATCTAGGATAAGTATAAAACAAATAAATAATCTTAGGATCTATTATTTCTATCCGCTAATTGGTGATACTTGGCTGGGAGCTCCTGCTTCAGAAACTGTAGTAGAAGTCCTTGGAAGTTTATTCCTCAATGATATCATGACTTTGTTTCAAATTTAACATTGGTGGTTGGCAATGATGGAAAGACTTGATTTTAGAAGGACATTTGGGTTTGTTTGCATTCTTTAGCCTTGGTTATGTGCAATTTATCTCCTTATAATGTAATTATCAAAGATATTTTGACTGGTACGTTTATCAAGGGGCTGGAAGTTCAACTTTTCCAATAAGTTGAGTGATAGAGAAATTGAGGACTTGCCTTCTCTTCTGGTAATGACTGATGAGTATTCTTTGGGTTCTTAAAGGAGTATAAAAAGAACATATATTAGAGATCATTTTGGTGTCCTTTTATATTTTACAATTGGCCGGTGTTGGACTCATCATTTCAGTATTTTGAAACAGCCAGAAGGTTTTAGAAGGCAAAGGTGCCAAGCAAAGTTCAAATTTTGGTCTGGATGATTGCGTATGACAAGCTTAATACTAATGGTTTTATTTAGTGAAGAAGAACAACAATTTATCTTGCTCTAGATAAGTGTATGATGTGCAAGATAGCTTGGGAATGTTAATCATTTAAGTCGTTCAAAAGAAAACCTAATTGTTTAGTTAGATAATTTGGGTTTAGGTTCTCTTTTATCTCTCTAATGGAATTTTCTTGCGGATGGTGGTACTCGTTTCTTTTTGTATTAAATTTTTTATTCTTTTCATATAAAAAAGCTCATCTGCAATATAAGTTCCATATATTGTTCAGGACCTGAATTTAGTTTAAAACAGCTTCTCAATTTTCCAAAATTAAGAACAGAGAAGAGTCTTGGGTTTCCTTGATAAAAGATGGCCATAAAACTGCTTATCACTTCTCAAACCGCTATTTTCAAAGAGCATAGTAGCTATCTAGTACCTTCACCAATTTTTACTCATGTATTTAATGAGTAATAATACCAACAGCCCCACCTTTCACTTATTCCCTTTGCTATTTTTGGGTTCAGATACGGAGATTATCTCGTTGTGGGATGTATATTTTTGGAAGCACAAACTTGAACTTCTCTTATATTTGAAAATATGAAGAAAGCACACTTTTTTTTTTTTTTTTTTCTAAATCCTTAGAATGTTTCTGAAATGTGAAAGTCACTAAAAGAACTACAATTGGGAGCTGCAATTTGTACCCCTAAAGTATTTTCCTTTTATATCTGCATTAAGTATTTTGTCTCATGTCATTATGTGATGAATTTATTGCTTTCTGGTTTAGGTTGTGCTGCATTCAGGACAGTTTAAAGGAGAAGTTAGGTTCAGGTATGGGCAGTTTGCCTGTGATATGTTTCTTTCTCTCTCTCATATTTTATTACTTAATTCTTTTGTCATTTTTGTTGCCTGTCTGTCATATGTTTCTCTCTCTCTCTCTCTAAGTACTTTTATAGGAAACTGTTAGGATCCTAATTGCAAGGTATGGGACTTGAATCCCATATTGAAAATATGGGCTTCTTGTGTGGGATTTATAAGGCTTTGGGCTCTCCCACCTCAATAGCTAGCTTTTGGGTTGTGGTTCTCCCAAGGTTCTTATCAATTGGTATCAGAGCCTATATCATGTCTCCCAGTCGCAATCGTGCGGCGCAGGTGGTGACGCCGGCATTGCAGTGTTCGTCCGGGACTAGTCAAAGGACTAGTGCACAGCCAGCCTGCGCGGGCGCCGGGACTGCGGAGCGTGGTGGAATGTTAGGATCCTAATTGTAAGGTATGGGACTTGAATCCCACATTGAAAATATGGGCTTCTTGTGTGAGATTTATAAGGCTTTGGGCTCTCCCACCTCAATGCTAACTTTTGGGTTGTGGTTCTCCCAAGGTTCTTATCAGAAACTTAAAAAGATATATATTAATCATGGAGGAAAATACAGAAGTGGATTCAATTTCGATAAAAGAAGCCAACCCTACGTAGGGATATTAAAAGCTATAGAAAAGCTAAATCTTTTAAATTATCTATGAATTGTAAACACACACATGCTTGTACTCATGCTTCAAAAGAGCCCCAAAATTTGCAAGCTAGCTGAGAAACCCTTACCAACTAAGGTGAATGAAGAACAGACAAGTGTTTTAAATTTTTTTTTTTTTTGTGATTGAAGCCTAAATAGAAGCAACAAGATTGCTTTTTATCCGAAAGACATCT
Source organism: Bursera palmeri (assembly GCA_026225775.1). Classification (NCBI taxonomy): domain Eukaryota; kingdom Viridiplantae; phylum Streptophyta; class Magnoliopsida; order Sapindales; family Burseraceae; genus Bursera; species Bursera palmeri. The sequence goes on along the minus strand of JANKKB010028732.1, from coordinate 2,219 downwards.
AACTAGTTCCCCTCTTTGTTCTTTAAAAAATCAGTTGTTTCTTTCTTTCTGTATCACTTTAAACATAGTTAGACAATACATTTTCGAAGGATCTTAGTGAGCTTTTGCTTTTCCAAAAGAAAAGATGTTCATCATGGGTATAGATCAACATGATTTGTTACGGCTCAAGAATATGTTTTTTTACACACTTTAGCTCTTGAAATAATGATAGTGAATTGTGGAACGAGTGATCCATTGTCTCTTCACTTTTTGCACTCATAACATGTGGGAAGATGGGAAAGATACATACTTGATTTTTTCCTTTGAATTATATCTGACATGTTATTGTGCTAATGTCCAAAAAAAAGGTTGAACTTTAAGGGGAACTTTAGCCTTCCATTGCATCATATATTGCCAAAATTTTTAGATTGTTGCAAGTCTCTTCATCCAATTTGGACAAGAAAAAGAATTTAAAAGAGAATTGGCCTGAGGACTCAAACTACCAGCACCTCCTATCTTCATTTTTTCACTCTGATGAAATTGGCTGTTGAAAATGGAAGAAAAGTCAGATTCTGTGAAAGCAAATGGGTGGGTGCGTCAACCTCTTTTGACCTATTCCGTCGGCTTTATAGGGTATCTACTGAGCATATATCTGTCTGCTGATAAAATCCTAGACACCTATTCTCCTTGAAGGGGTTGGAACCTGAAATGTCTGGAAATCTGAGTGATGGAGAGACTCTTAAACATGTTGTCCTCAGTTTTGAGAGAGAACATATTCATGAGGGAAGGGATGATAGTTGAATTTGGCTTCCTGATAGGTCTGGTAAATTTCCTACAATCTTTTTTCAACAGCTGTAGTGATAATCGTAATGTTCCATTCTTTTAGCTTTCTAGGGTGCTTTGAAAAGCCGAATTGCCTAGCAAAAATGAAGGTTGTAGCATGGACTGTGTTCAGTAAAATTAACAGAAATGACATGATAGCGAAGAAGACCTTCTATTTTCTCCAAATTGGTGTATCTTTGCCAAAATGTTAAGAGGGAGTGCTGACCTCTTAGTTTTGCACAATCCCTCTGTTAGCTCTTGTGAGGAGTTCAATATGCCTTCGGCAGCATCTTCTTCTTATTTCTTGGCTTTGTTAGAGAGAACATGCAACTATGGGAGGCAAACGGAAGGCTTTGTGCTATGGAACTGTGCAGTCATGGCAATGTCTTTTATGTTCTAGGGCTGGAGATAGGAGAAGTTTTGAAGATATTAATGGGTGGATGGTTCCCTGCTTCGTGTGTCAAAGTGAAGTTTTAGGCTTCTCTTTGGGGTGTCTAGTAAATTGGAGTTTCTGGAAACTTCCTTCTTCTTTACTCAATACAATTGGGAAGCTTCAAAACCTAATTAGGGAAGGGTTTCTTGTGCAGTTGCTTTAGAAAGTCAGTCAATCAAGATATATGCGAAAAATAGAGAAATCATGCCACAGAAAGCACCAGAATTTTTATATGGAGCCTTCACCAAGAAAAAATCAGAAAACCTAGTCCAAGGAAGGAAAAGAAAAGAAATCATTATGCAAAGAAACTTATAATAATTAAATTCAGGGTCAGTCTAACCGTCTTGCTTACATTAAAAATCCATCATAATGGCTTCTTATGGTCATAACAGACTGTTTACACCCTATATGCTTGCAAGCCACTCCAATATTTGTCTTCATGTTTTTATCCGATCGAAGTCACGAGCTGCTTTGATACAGGTGTAAAAATTTCTTTTGGCCAATTGAGTGAAGCATACTTTTTATACAATGATAAACTTAAAATATTATAGGTTTCAAAGGAAAAGTAGTTTGGTGTACAAGCATTTGATAGGCCACCAATATGTCACTCATATGTGAGGAGAAGGAATAAGAGGAATGAAGGGAGATGTAATGCGGGTACAACTTAGTTAGCTGTGGTATTTAGGCAGAAGATTCTAGTGTCAGTGTTAGGCACGAGTGAATGAGGGGCATTATAGTCAGTAGGGTTTGAAGACTTGAAGTCTCTAAATTTTTGTATATATGTTTAGGTTACAAAGAACCAAATATATAGTGTACATCATAGAGTAGAAAAAAGAAAGGATCCCTATAATAGGAGAAAATCATAAACTTCCTATATTAGTGGATCTAATCTATTCCCTTCCTAAAATATTTACACTATACAGGAAACAGACATATTCCTATTTTCAACACCCCCCCTCAAGTTGGATCATAGATATTGATCATG
>JANKKB010028731.1:0-16175 GCA_026225775.1 Bursera palmeri | reverse complement strand
TATATATTTGGTGAAATCACACAAATCATCTATCCTCTCTATTGTTAATTTCCGTTGATGAAAACTGACTTTGACTTGATGTAAAAGTATTTAAAAAAACAAAAAACAAAAAACAACTTCCATCATCCATAAAAGGACCATTATTAAAATAAAACAAAATTAAATTAAAAGTTATCAACACTACCATTATATTTGTTTATTGTCAAAATCTCATCCATTCATTTCCCATTTTATGCTTGCTTTATCTAATCTGACATGGTCAACTATTAACCAACGGGGTTTGTTGAATTTTTTGGGACTTTAAGTGGTTTAGTATAATAATTTAATCATATCTCTAGCATTGATTATATTACCTTTTTCTAAAATTTCTAATCGTATAGAAATTCATGACGCAGAATCAAAAAAAGTTTATGATGGTTAAGAATAAATTTTTACAAATTTGTAAAATGTTAAGTTTATTTTTGACGAATATTAAAATCTATCGATTAGTACCGAGAAAAAAAAGAGAGGAAACTATTAAAATGTTGACATGGTAATTGAATTTTTTTCACTTAGGAAGAAAGTTTAAACCCTAAATGTATGTAGGCATATATGGACCATTCAAGTGTTTGTTAGAAAAAAAATGTGAAAGCTAATAACTATTTAATTAACTTGTCAATCAAGGTAGGCTGGATGCCACTTCTCCTGCCCAACTCAAGGGTCATGACTCAACTTGTTAGTTAGTGTGCCATCCTTTAATGAGACACTACATATAGTGCTTTCATACTAGAAGCCTTAATTTGCCTTTCTAAATTTATAAAATTAGATAATTGAAATCTATATATCCTTCCATTTGGCTTTTAAAAGAAAAAAAAAAGATGTTTCATACCAACCCCAATGATTGAAGACAATTGTTATTGAAATTGCACCTATATATATTTGGATCTTTCTGATCTAATATATAATAAATCGTTCTTGTGTGAATAGAAGAAATGTTGGGTCAAAAAATTACAGGTTGCATATATTTTTTAGATAAACATTAAATCAAATCAAGTTTTAAATAAAATTTCTTCGCGTAATCATTCTTTGAACTAATCTTAGTTTTATTTTCTTCAAAAAATTAATCAAAATAATCCAAATTGAGTGGTTTTTTTTTTAAATAACCAACTTCCTGGTTTTCTTTGATTTACATAACTAAACTCAGATAAATGATAATTATATCCCCACCTCCCTCTTCTTTTTATATTTTGATTGTATAACAATGGTCCTACAAGTTCGAAAACGATCTAATGATGGTCTGACGACTGTCTGATGATTTTGATAACTATCTGACAACGATTCGATGAGTTTAATGATTGTTCAACTAGTCCGATGACAGTTCGACTAGTCCGATAGTCTATCGACGGTTAGATGAATTTTTTGATGACAGTCCGATAATTCTAACAACCGTCGATGAATTTTCCGGTGACTATTCAATTAGAAAGTATTAGAGAGTGGAAGATATGTTTATATCTTATATATGAAGGGATATAATAGTCATAAGGTTAGAAATTGGTATAAAAATCAAAGAAATCCTGGGGGTTGATTATTTCTCAAAGAGCCCCCTCAATTTGGGTTATTTTGTTGCTTTTCATTTTCTTAAGCTTGGTCCTCCCACATCGGATATAAGGGTGTAGGGGAAAATTGTGAAATTTTATAATTCAATTGAAGTTGAAGTGACAGGAATATATCAAATCAATCCAAATGTTTTTGCTATCATTTACAGCTTGAACCCAAGGCATACCATATGACAATCTAATCAATTAGAGTTTTGTTTGCCGAATCAAACTTCATTATAGTTCTAGTCTTGTGTGTAGAGTTTTGTTTGCCGAATCAAACTTCATTATGGTTTCTAGTCTAGTTTTGTTTGCCGAATCAAACTTCATTATAGTTCTAGTCTTTTGTGTAGAAAATTAATGAAAGTTTATAAGTCTCCTCGTCTCATCATACATGTATATTAAAGTAGAAACTTGAAATGTGATAAGGAGAGAGGTAGGTAGCAATGGTAGACCACGTTGTAGAGACATGGAAATATTTGCTTAAAATACTATATCTTTCTAGAAAACAGACTCGTAAGTGAAGACTTTAGGCAACCAAAACAAAAAGGCAGGTCAGGGTCTCTCTCTTCTCCTCTCCTCTCTTTGACAAATTCAAGATCGAGAGATCCCCTTGCGAGATAGATTGTTAATTATTATAATAATCTCAATTAAGTGCAACATTCTGCTTGACCCTTTGTATTTTAAGTTATTAGTTACAAGAAATCGAACCCATTTTGGGCGCAGAAAGTCCAATCTGGTAACACAATCGAAAGCATTTTGCTTTTCAAAGGATTGAAGTCATCAATGTGTTCGATTTGTTGTTGGAAGTGTAATGATAGCTTGTTGCCATGTTGAATAGGTTTTGAATCACTCAAAGAGTATGGCGAGGAGAGTCAAGTTTCCAACTTGAAGTGTACGAACAACATCTCGAGCATGACCTAGACAAATTTTGAAAAACAGAAAAAAAAAAAAAAAAATCCAATACAGAAACAAAATTCGTAGAAGACTGCTTCATTGGCAAAACAAAAGTACAGAATTGTAAAGACTAAACACAAATAAATGAATGGAATGACATAGAAATTGTGTACTCTGAATGTGTCCCAAAACGTCTGAGCAAACAATATCTCAAACAACCATCAAAATATGGAACTTTTTCGCTTTTTGTAAAAGCAGGGGAATTCGACTTACATCTCTCAAAATCATTTCAAAAAATAATCAAAAGTATTGGTCGAGGTGCAAGCGAATCTGCTTTTAGAATATCTAAAAGCGATTTTTCCCTGTAGTTGCTTCAACTTCACCCTTCCTAAGAATCCTACTGTGGGGTTCAACATTTTACTAATCACATCTTTCATATTGTGATATTAGTAGAATCGAACAATACTTCCAATTTTGCTCTTAAAAGTTGCACCCACCAAAACAGGCCCTTTTTATTATTAGTTTCTTTTCAGCTTTTGCTCTGCCTTGTACCTAATGAGCATCCTTATCTCAAAGTCAAATAAATTGTAATCATTTATATTCTTATACATGCATTTAAGAGTGAAGTTAAGCAAATCGAAAGACCCATATAATTGTTTCCATTATTTTCTGTCCATTTAACTTTAAAGTTGGACTAAAATAAAATATTGGTCACTTTTTTTTTTAATTTTTAATAATGGATGCCACAAATGAAAGTAATATCAAATATATAATAAATAAATAAAACATTCACACGAGAAGGCTTAACACGAATATCAATTTAAAAGGGATGGAATGGCACCAATTTGTTTCACAACTAGAGTAAAATGGAAGAATTTCAAATGGAAGAATTTCAAAAGGCCCAAATTAAGGACAAATGGGCCAGCTAAGCTGTTCCGAAAACCCAGGCCCAAGATTCTTTTTGGGCTATAATTAGTTCAGTCCATATTGTGGTAAGAGTTGTCATTGGAGAAATCTAGATATTGGTACAAGTTACCATATATGAAATTCAAGTGTGACTACTAACTAAATTGTTGGTGAAAATATTGATTGTTTTTATGATTTTAGGACAGAGCCGAATCTTCTGTACCATAACAGTCGCTTTAATTGCTGCACTAATCACACTTTAATTACTCAAATTTTAAAATTTTCATTTCCCTCTCTCTATTTAAACAAATGGTTCTGTGTTCATTGAGGAGTAAAATTAACATTCTGTAGAGTATTTCTGAAGATTAGAATCGAGATGTCATCGAACCATGTTCAAGAATTTCAATTCTCAAGTATTTATATCTTTTCTTTTGGCATCATCAATTGTCGATTACAATCCTGAATTAAATCTGGAACTAGAAATTGTTTTCATTTTGTTGTTTCTAATTTATTTATTTATTTTTGTTTTTCAATCCCTGTATCGTTGTCTGAACAAATTTCTGGATGAATCGAATTTGGCAGAATTTTCAGACAGAAAGAAGCTTGATGTCCAGTATGTGGAGAATGCAGCAGACTTGATTTTGCCAAAGAGAGAAGAGGCTTCAGAATATGAGTCCGAATATGATTATCGCAACAGTTTAGCTTGGGATAGTGCCTTCTTCACGAGTCCCGGTATGTTTAAGGATTCGAAACTGTAAAGTGTTCTGTGTTAACATGCTGTCACCTTAATGATATAAAAACTTATATTCATGTGTTTCAATACATCAGATACAGTTAAATTCTCAACTTCGGAAAAAACTTTGTTTAATATACTGACTTTATGGTAATACGTTAAGATAATTCTATATTGTATAAATCTTTCTACGTGGTATTGGTGTGTTGCTTTTGGTTGACATGGTCAGGAATTCTGGAACCTGAGGAGCTATTAGAGAGACTGAATGTTAATGCACCTGGGAAAGTACTCTCCGAGTCCCTGGAACAAGAAAATACGAAGGGTAATTGTGAGTTTAATATGCGCAGAAGTTTAGCATGGGATAGTGCCTTTTTTACAAGTGCAGGTATGCTTTTGTTTTTAAGAATCACTACAAAAGGTGTTTTTGCAAATGTTACTGCATCATTAGTGATTTTTTTTTTAAATGCTCAGGAGTTCTGGATCCCGAAGAGTTGTCTATAGTAAATAAGGGATATAAGAAGTCTGGAGCACATTCACTTCCTGAAAAAATTGATGAAAGAATTTGGAGGTCTGTTGAATCAAACTACGCAATAGATGGTGATGGTTCCTCTCTGGCAAGCCTTGAGATTGGTTTGTTTGATGATTTAAAAGCATCCGAAACAAGAAAAGCAGCCAATGTGTCAGCTTCGATTTCCAAATTTGGAAGAGGAAATGGCTTGCAATTGCAAAATACCCACTGTGAGTACACTGCTTGCTGAGGCAATCATGCCAGTCCACATTAAAAGAATTACAATTTACTTGGTGGTCATGTTCCACCAGGATTTCATCCGATGTTTTAGGCTTTTTTGTCCGTTTTACATGTCCTTAATGCATGTCAGGTAACATTACCAAGCTTATTTTTTCCAAAAGAAAAGGTTACAATAAAAAAGAAACTCGGGGCTCTCTCACAACCCCAGCCCCGGCCCCGGTATCGTAGCAATCTACTGCATGTCTAAGGCATTTGAACAGAGTTCCAATTTTACATTTGTAGCCCCCTCTCGTAACTATAAGGAATGGAGTTAACAAAACTTGCCCTTTTCTCTTGTATGTTATGCATTTTTTCTTGGCATGCATATTGCTAAGTTCTGGTGCTACTTTCTTTTCAGCTTCGAAGAAATTGGATGCTTCCTCAAGAGTAAAGGTACGCTCTCATCATGGTAGACAAGCATTCTGTCTCTTTCATCCTTCTTGGATCATGCATGATTTTATGTTTCTGAAATGTCAGATGAAATCTATGCTAGCTTCAAAATGGCAAAGCATTAACGAAAGCGGATCAGAAAGGGTTTCAAAGGCGGCTTCTCTTCCTCCACAAGTACAGGCAAGTCTTACATGATAATATTGCAGTGGTCACTCTATTGGACTACTGCCTCGAGCATTCGTTTATGCATCATCTTAGTTGATCAGATTGGCACAGTCGAGTCTAAATGCTAATGGGCTCTTAGCTGTAATCTCTTTGTCCTGATTGATGCATAGATTAATTGATGAACATGATGTTATTTGTTGAGAATAGAACTCCTAGAAGACAATGACAATAAATGACTTAGTATATGTATTTTGCGTTTAATTTTAGTTGCTTCTTCCTACCAAAAAAAAAAAAAGACTTAACTGACGTTAGTTACTTGCTCTTAAATCAAGCATATTGCACAAGGTAGTAACTGCAGAACTCCTTTATTATCTCGTCAGCCACCAAAGGTACCAGGCCCGGTTAACTCCTCATCGACATCTCTCGGTAGAAGGGCATCTTCAGGTTCAAAGCATATTAAAATGGAAAATAAATCACCTTCTTTGAGTTCACACAATCCCACCAGCAAGTCCACAGGACCTTGCTCTGCTCTATCTGATTCTACCGGTAGATCTCCTCTCACCTCTCTGAGAAGAAAAATTGGTTCTAGATTGGCCACGTCTTGTTCAACCTCTACTTTGAGATATGTACCAAGAAACAAGGTTGAGCTACTAGATTCTAGTCTCCCATTTCATTTCTTGTCCTCACTTAAGTCCTTTAGCGCATCACCTACTGCCACTAGCTCTTTTGATATCTGGTCCTCTCAATCATCTGCTTCTTGCAACTTCTCAGAAAGTGTGAATGCTATTTGCAAAGAGATTTCTTCTGACAGTGATCAAAACTGTTCTACACATGGAGATCCGGACGCAGGGTTTCTGAATCAACAAGCCCATAAGATCTCCATGGGAAACAGTTTTGTTCTTACAAATATTTCAAGTAACATGAGATCTTCCGGCCTCCGAAAGCCGTCACCAAAGATTGGATTTTTTGATGCGGTTAGTCATATATTATTGGTTTAGTAAAGATTCATCATTCAACTAGTTGAATTTATTGACAGGAAAATTCAATCAAATTCTGCCAATTCTGTAAATGTTTCTCCATTGACAGGAAAATTCCATGGCAATATCACCCAATAGGGATCCGAAGTTTCACCATGGTGTTCACACTAGTTCTTTACCTGGAAATGCAATAGCTTACCCTAGTAAAGCTGCAACTAGAACAATGCATGGCAAGCTTCAATCAGGAGGAACTTGTTCTAACCAAAATGGAGACATGTGTCGCGCATCAGGCTTTCTCACGCTGCCCCATTTGGAGAATACAAGGGAAACCAAGAGTTCAAGAAAAATAAAAAAGGGTGTGAAGAGAGAGGGCTACTATAGCCAGAGGGCCAAGAAGAATTCTCTGAAAGAAGCAGAAGATGCCAACACACTGTATGCCCTTAATATACCTAACGGTGATGACAAGGAAAATTTATGCTGCTTCCATAATCAAGTTGACGGTCTAAGCAAATATATTGAAGCCATCGATTTCATCGAGGACACTTAGAATATCTTGTAACAAAACTGAAATCAAAAAAATATTCTTGTTATTTCATGTTTGAAACCAACAATCCTGAAAAACAATGTGGATGAGTTTCTTCATTTTCAGAGCACTTGGTTATGACACAACAAAATGGCCCCTTGAAGGCGATCAAACTCCATTATCATTTGATTGTTTGCATTTTCTGAATGGAGAAATTCTTGCTTCCATTTTACTGTAGATATCTTTTCACTGCAAACACCGAAGAGTATATTTCCATGCCATTTCACAGCTTTCTTTAAAGATGGCTTCGAATAGTCTCTCAACATCTCAAGCATCTTGATTGCTTCGTTTACTATTACAGAAAAACAAGTGTGGGCGGGTTGTGTCCATGAACCATAGATTGCAAACAATTGCAAACCAAAATCATAACATCATACCAACATCACAAATGCAAAACTGCGTCATCAAACACTTTGAAAGAACGCTTACAAAGAGTTCTATTGTTTGCAAAACTCGTCCAGGTATTAATTTGATGAATAGAAACTGGTTAACAAAAATCTCTACAACAAAATTGCAACAGCTACATTTAAACAAAATGAAATGATCGGCAGTTCAGAGGAACATAAGCTCGGAGTTTTCTATGATCTTGGCTTCTCCTTCTTCTCTTTAAAGAGGGCCAACAGAGAGACACCAGACACTTTGACAACCTTGAATCTAACTCCAGGAATATCTCCCACAGCGTGCCCCTTCCGCCCGAATCCGGCAATCAACACCTCATCCTGCCCCAAACACATCATGCACTCATTTAAGGACACTTTATAAAAATATGGAAGAATCTTTTAAATTTCTTAAAAAAGATACATACATAAAGCGTGAATGATTCCCTAGAAATCAAAATTAATGGAAGATGGTGAAGATGATGATGGTCATAGAAGCTCAAAACAGAAGTTAACAAGAAAAAAGAAATATAAAAATCTCATAACAACAATAAGAATAACTTGAGCATGAGTGTTGCTACAGGACAAACTTCCATAAAAATTGGGGTGATTTAGAATTTAAATAAACTTACATTCTCCTCAATGTAGTTTAAGCAACCATCGTTGGGTACAAAAGCAGCAATTTTCTTTCCATTTTTGATCAGCTGAACACGAGCACATTTTCTGATAGCAGAGTTGGGTTGCTTAGCCTCAATCCCACTAAATAGGCCAATTAACAAGTTGTCAGGTTCAATATGCAAGCAAACCTTGTACTTAGAAGAATATTATATGAAACAAGATGATGATTAAAAAGGTCTCACATTTTCTCTAGAACTATGCCTTTCGCATGTGAGGAACCAGCAAATGGTTTTTTCCATTCATTCCCAAGATTGGACTTCTTATACGCCTTGTCAGCCCACCTCTGCTCCCTGCGGTGGGTCTTCAACTTACGACCAGCTCCCATTCCACGTGTCTTCCTGAATAAAACTCAAACTTTGTTAGAATATTACATTTGCTCTAGATTCTCTTGCAAATTCAACATTCCAAATTCCAGGAGAAAGTTTCCCTTTTGCAAAAGCAACACAGTAGGATGTAGAAGTGTAACTAAGTAAGTTTTCAGTATTGAAAACAGGCTGAGATCCATGTGCTCGAAGGGCATACTTAACCAATTACCATATCATTCAAGCTCCCAATATGCAACAGATTTTTTTTTTCTTTTCCAGAATGTCTTTTGTGTAAAACTTAGCTGTATACTATTGTCCTACAAGACATAGTAGTCTTTGACTTCAACATTGTTTCTACTTCAATAATCATGTTAAAAGACCAATTTAATGAGAAAGAATTGCAAATCCATCTATAATAATATTGCTATTTTATACTCAATTTCTCCTCAATTCAGAAATGCCATAGAATTTCAATCCATTTCAGTGTCATTAGCTAGACGCTTAGCATCTTCATTTCCTTCAATTCTATAAGCTAAATAGAGTTCTTCAAAAACCAAACAGACGATAAAGCAGTAACCCAGAAAAACAAAAACCTAAAATAAGCTTAAAAAAAAATTGAAACTAGACCATGACCAGACAGTAAACAAAAATATAATTAACAAAATGAAAACGCAATAATGAAAGCAAAATCGATAACATAGAGTTAGAAAAGACGAACCCCATTTTGGCAGAGAGAAGAGCTTGCTCTACGAAACACTGGGAGTTGCAAGTAAGGAAGAATAGACGGCTGATTAAGCCCTAACCCTAACCCTAACCCTAACTTCATTGAGTTCAGTTATTTATAGTTGAAGCTTCGTTTCTTTTAGTTCACGGAATTGGTGTTAGTTTTGTCTTTATATTACGGATTTACCCTTTCAGCTGTTAAATATTTTAATGAATATCTTCAATTAGATGTCAGAACAAATTAATTCACAATATATTTTTTTAAATGTTTTAATTCTATCATATGTCCCTCTTTTATGAGAGATTCGTATTAAATTTGAGATTATATAGAATTGATTAACAACAATCAAATGAATTTTATGATAATATAATAATTTTAAATCATTTAAATATTATATAATTCATTTATAAATTGAGAAATGAAAAGATGATGATGCTTGAATGTCATTTATCAGAACTTGTCGAAGGATCTACATGCCTTTAAGCCTTTTGTGACGTAAGATTTTTCTTCTTTATTTTGAGAAAAAAAAAATAATCCCTATTAACCCAAAATTATCATATATCATTGCATAATAACCCTTCAAAAAGGAAAAGAATGCCTGGATTCACAGCTCTCCTGAAGAAGGTGACACTAAATAAACACGTTTTCTTTACTCACAGAAAGATAACAGATGTAGATTAGATGATAACATTCACATTGACACAGTCATAAATTAGAGAACAAGCAAGATCCTCAATTTATTTACAACAAACTAAAATAGACACACAAATCGCAGAAACAGACCCAGCATCACTACTTTTACCCCTTGTAACATGAAGAACATCAAACTTCTTCTTCTTCTTCTTCCTCTTTCTGCTATCCAACTAACACATATAGCGCATATATAATCCCTGGTATATATCCCAATACCGTCAGCAACAAATCTATCCAGAATTCTATCTGCAATTCACATCATTCACAAACCATGGTCAATAAATGAAACATCAAATAAATCCTGAAAGATTCATATCATATTTATGCAAATAGAAGAGTTGATATATTACTCCACAGCCATAACGAAGGAAGACGCCAACAGGAGGCAAAAGTATGGCAAGTATTACTTCCACGAAAGTCTCTGTACCCATGAAGACGATGAAGGATGATAGTTGGAACTGCCAATTTTGACAAGGTGATGAGTGTTTTAAGCTAGAGATGAGGGTGCAAGCAGAGGACAGCAACGAAACAGTTATGCATACGTGTCACATTAAGAGGGATCTATATTGCCACGTTGGTGACTGTTTGACACGTTTGAGATTATGCCTATATTATAGTGTTTTTCTTTGACTTGTGTGAACAAACTTCGGCGTATTTTTATTTGACACGGACGGTTGTTAATGCCTGCTGCATTCACAACAGGATTTAACCGACTTTGTGTGAACAAAATGATCAACGGTCCTCGTCAAGTTTCAGGATAGCAATATCAGTAGATTCTGTGACTCAGCTTTACTTGAATTTATTGCCATTTTGCAATCATCTGCTACAAGGATTATATATATATTCAATGCTCATAATGACTAATTTTTTTTAAAACTCACATCATTCTGTTCAAGCAGAAGCTAATAAGATAGCTGATTTATTTAACCGAGACAAATTGCGGGATTTTTCGGCCTCTGTTCGTGCCATCCCAGAGGGATTTCTCCTCAATTATAATTCCTATTAAAGCAGTAAATGTTGTTTCCGGTTGTTGACAACCAATAAACTAGAAAATAATAGAAATCGGCTCCAATTTCAGTATTGGTACAATTGTACACAGGACTACAGGAAGCAAAATTGTTCACAGGTGAATGCTTTAAGACGCTTGATACATACTGTCAATCAAGGCTCATAAACGTCAGGAAGACGAAGGCCCACACTAGCAGCAGATTTCCCAAGTACTCTTTTCATTTCCTCTGATCTATCCACGGCAATGTTGTAAGAGAACAGTAATTCCTGCAACCATCACAATATCAAGATAAGAAAAAGAAAAAGAAAAAAAAAATAGTTCTTTACTCTTTAGGCTCTTCCATCAACAAATTAACCACAAATGATAAAAAGAGTAAAATATTAAACATTCCAAAATGATATCCTAAATTAAGTATCTCAAATGATATGCTACGTTTGAAATACTAATTCTGAGATCCCATTGTGAAGACTAGCATTAGTGCATAATAAAAGCAGAATTCTTAATATAGAACTGGTCAATGCTGAAGCAACTGAGGGAAAGAAGGCATGCCTTGTGATGGTGCACACTGTTGAGAAGAAAAGTATAATCACGGGCAAGCTTGATCTTCTGTTCTATCGATAAAGGGTCTGACAATTTGCAGTTCTTCCGAAACTCTTGTGTTATGTATTCCCTGAAATGCATCTTGTGGTCTTCCTTGCCAATGTGTTTCCTGACAGCTTTGAGAAGCTGGCGATACACCTTAGCAGCTTGCAAAATTTCAGAATTCATTTCCAACGTTTACTTTTATATATCAGCTTATCTTGTTTTCTTCTTCTCTGGTGCTGCATCCAATTCATATTTAACGCACAAACAGAAACATCTCTCAAACTCCATTGGAAAAACACAGAGCACGGAAAATTGAACACTTAAATTTCTACAAGCTACGATGGGAAGATATTGAACTTATACAACACAAACAAAGAACTTTTTTTCTGTGTCAGGCATTTCATCAAATACTTTGATGATGATTGCCTTTTTTCACCTAATTCTCTTTCCATCACACAATTCTTCAACGTGAAAACTGATAAATAAGTATAGTACACATACGAAACCAGAAAAGCATTTGTCGCAAAGCTATTGAAATATAGTATTCAAACAACAGCATACCCAAGAGATTAACTTGACAATGAAATCTAATCTGGACTAATAAAGAATAAGATTTCAAGAGAAACACATCAAAGTTTGAGAATGAAAATGCAAATGCATGTTGTTAGAGGCCTAATATTAGCTCATTTGACGTATTGAAAAAGAGGGAGAGACTGAGCGCACCTGTGGAAAGTGTATGGGAGGCAGAAACCAACAAGGAGAGAGAACAACACAGAAAATGTATGTATGGACTTTTCTTTCATTTCATAGGTTAATTACATTTTCATCAATAAACTGTCCAATTCTTCAATTTACCCCTCCTTTAAGTAAACCAAACTGCAAGCAAAAATATTCCAATCAATCTGCCTCGTATATGTTATACTTATTCGATTTAAAAAAAAAAAAAATTAAACCCTTTTGAAATATTTAACGAAAGCTTATAGTTTTCTTTTTCCTTTTTAAATCAATATAATTAGTAATGTGAACCGTATGATGGGTGAACAAAGAAAATAATTAAAATGAGGGGGTAATATGATATTTTATAAAACGACAGCAAATCAAAACGACAAGGCCCGTTTCATTCTTCTCAAGTGGAAGCTTAAATCAAAATTGAGTTTCTTCAACCTTCTCCTCTGCACCGAAACAGATCCACCTCTCTGCCACAACATGTCGCAGCAAAGACCCAGGCGAACCGTTCTACCTCCAGCACAAGAGGTACAGTCTTCGAATTTTCTTCTCTTTTCTTTTCAACAATTTAATGAAATCGAAATACTGTTCCGATTTCATTGCAGCTTTCGGAATTCAATTGAGTTGTAAGACTGATTTGTTGTTGATTTTGTGTTCGGTGTCAAATGCAGAACATTGATAAATTAGAGAAGGTTGTAAATGAAGGTAATTCTTATGGAGCTCAACAGATGTACAAGTCTATTAGTGCGAGGTACCAGCTTTTGTTATCATTGTTTTATTAAATTCTTAATTTATTCATTTAGTCTTGGTTTTTTATTTAAACATATGTAGATGTGGTTCTAAAATTATATGAATCACGTAGAAATTTTTGGATTAATTATCGTACAATGAATTATGGATTGTTTATTTCATGGCTAACTAAGGACGTGTTTGGAAATGACTGTGTAGAAAGTGTTTTCAAGTAAATTTGCTTTTTGTAAAAGCTCCTGAAAGCTTTTATTTATTTATTTATTATTTGAAAGCAGTTTTGATTGTGTCACAAGTATTCCCATATGCAAGCTAAGTACCCCAAACTGAATTAATACAAGTATGGTCGTTGAACCAGTAACACTTGTTTAAAGTTTCTTGTTTTAGTTCTAATTAATCTAGCGATGCTCTTTCTTCTAAGGCCGTTCTGCAGTCTGCACTAAATATGTTCTTACATTGTTCAGAATACCATCCTGCTTGTGCACATATCCCTGCTATATGGATCTCAAAATCTTATTTGAATTGTCATTTTGTCACTGACATATAATTGTGAACCCTTATGGTTTTCCCATTTGTCCTCATTAGAGGCTACTATTTCTTCCTTTTTTTTTTAATTGTTATTATTATTATTGTTATTTTTTGTGTGTGCATGACAAGGATGTTTTACGTTTCAACTTTTGAGACTTGTGTCTTGATACAGGTATATGGCTGCTCAGAGATATTCTGAAGCATCGGATATCATACATTCTGGGGCATGTATCCAGTTGAAAAAGAACCAGGTCTTCCTCTTTCTATTCGATTATAGCTTTTATCATTTTTGGATGAGGCTTTAATAAATCAACATAGAAAGACTACAATGTTGCATTTGCTATTATGTCTCCCTTAACATAAATTTGGTTTGGTTTGGTTTCCTGCATTTCATTGATGTAAGGAGTATGCAAAATTTTCAGATTACTTGTGGGGCAGAGCTTGGTGTGTTGTTCGTTGAGACACTAGTCAAAGGGAAAGTTCCTTATAATGATGAAACCCTTGGTCAGTTCATACCTTGTGATACAACTTTCAAAGTTTAAACTTATTATTATCTAATCGTGGTCAAGTTTTAATGTTGTGATGCACTATTTAATGTATGTTAATGGTCACTTTTTCAGTCCTAGCAACTTGAATTAGAGTATTTTTATTGCAATATAAAGTAACTTGGGGGAGCAATGTGATAGAATATGATACCGTCATTGGGTTAGATATTTTCATGGTCATTGCTGTTTGGCTTTACCTGGTGTTGTATATGTCTTCACAATTGTAACAAAATATGTATGTTAGATCGTGTCAGGAAAATCTACGAACTGTTCCCTCAGATTCCTGTGCCTCATAACTTGAAAGATGATGACGACGTGCATAAACTTGCTGAAGCTCTTGACGAAGCAAAAACACGTCTAGAGGGCTGCTCATCATTCTTAAAGGCTGCTATCAAGTGAGACATCAGACCCCTAGTAACTTGTGGAACTATTATGTGTATGCTTCCAGTGGATGTTGAGATGTGTTTGTTTCTCTTTTCCTCACATGTCTTGAGAACAAATGATGCATATTGATTTGAATTTTGTGATCTAACCGTGCTTTTTTTTTTCCTTCCAAGTTTGTATTGAAGCTTGAGCACCCAATGTCCATTGGTAATTTTAATTTCATAGTAATTTGGTTTGAGGATCATCTCTAGGATGCATCCAGAAGCTAGTTGCTTTTATGCCATTCTTCTAAATCTAGTATGAGGCAATGCATGATACATTTGGACTTTTTCCTTTTTCTCTTACTATATTCTGTCATTAAACCTATATGGGTGGTGATTGGATATTGATGTGTATATTTGAATAATGTAGTCATTTAGGACCTCAAACTTACAGCTTAGGAGGGAAACTTTAAAATCAACCTCAACGTTACATGCACTGGTGACAGATTATGTAACTTCTTGAATTCTTTGCTTTGCAATCACTTTGAGATTATAACCCTTAATGTGCTGAAACAAGAGGATGAAATTTTCGTGTCTTGTATATTTGTTTAGTAGAGAGAATGAAATTTTTAATGGGGTTGACTATGTTCCTAGCTGTAGTCTGATCATTTGTTTTTCAGGTGGTCAATGGAGTTTGGAGCTCCTAAAACTGGATCCCCGGAACTACATGTTATGCTAGCTGAATACATATATTCAGAATCACCTGAGCTGGTAAGTTTGACTGAATAAATGGGCTTCAGGTTTCCCCAAATACATGAGCTTCACATTTTTTTACCTTATTTTCCAGATTTAGTTATGAAATATTGTAATATAGTCTACTGAAAGAAAAAAAAAAAAAAAAAAAAAAAAAAAAAAAAAAAAAAAAAANTAAAAAAAAAAAAAAAAAAAAAAAAAAAAAACTAAAAACTAAAAGCAAAACTTTTTTTATTATTGAGTCTATAATTTCTTCAATTTAAGGATTGACCCATACTATGCTAAAAGTAGCAGTGGGGCATTGGGGCCTCAACATTAGAATAAGACACTTATTCTGTCTCATTGCTTTTAGTATTTTGAGTTGAACTTCTGTTTTCTCATATTTGAAGAGTTCCTTTTGGATCATGCGATAATATGTCATATGTCATATTTGAAGATGAGTTTCCTTCATATCGTATCCTGATTTTGAGTCGTTGACATTATGGATATACGGCATTTTTATTATAGGTATAAACAACATAGGACTCAGAGGTTCATTTGATACTATGCTGTTGGATTTTTTATTGGCATGGTCAGCATTAATATACTGCTTCTTTGCAGGACATGGCTAGAGTATCGTATCATTTTGTCAGAGGAAATGATCCACCAAAGTTTGCATCAACATTAGTCAATTTTATGGGCAAGGTTAGCCTTTTCAATAATTGCATGGTTACACAACTAAACTCTTTTTTGGAAAAAAAAAATATAATAAATAAATAATTCTGTCATAAGCTACTATGTGAAATTCAAACCATAGCTTGGTGGAACCTCTGTATTTATATGTGTGTGTGAGTATCATTTAATGTTTAGTTTAGATCTCATTTTTTAAGACATACCTCTATGGAAATTTTAATGTTCCTTAAGATTATATATATATAGGAGGGGATCTTTTAATACAAATTTTTTAACCAAATCTAGACTCAAAATTCTAGTCATTCATTCACAAAATGTAATTGTTGAGATTTAAAGACAAAAAATTACATTTAATGATACCAACTCATGAACCATCTCAACTATTGGATTTTGTGTCTGGATTTGTGTTGAGAAATTTGTGTTAAAAGATCTATATATATATATATATATATATAT